>ML273147.1:611-41554 GCA_005239495.1 Nicotiana undulata
TTTAAAAATTCATTTCTCGGGCTTGGGACCTCGGAATTCGATTCCGAGCGTATGCCCAAGTCCCATATTTTCCTACGGACCCTTCGGGACCGTCGAATCACGGGTCCAGGTCCGTTTTCCAGAAATGTTGACCAAAGTCAACTATACTCATTTATTAATTATCAAAACTCATTTTCATCAAATTTTCACATAATAGCTTCCCGGCTACACCCCCGGGCTGCGCACGCATATCGAGGTGCGACTAACGGAGGCTCTCAGAGCCTCGAAACACAGATACAGCTTAAATTACGTAAGATGACCTTTTGGGTCATCACACAATTCTTGTCATCTCCGAGTTGCAAGTGTAAATGTTTGCCCATCATTTTTACCGGTTAGTATTTTGGACAAGTCTACAAATAAGTATTGTATGTAGCATGTCAAAATAACATCTATTTCTCACTACTTATGTTGTGTATTGCCCCAATCTTGAATAGTTTTCTCTTCTTTTGTTACAGAAAGAGTTCCTTTTTCCTTACTATCAATGCTTTGTGAATGATTACTTTGTACTAGACTTGTTACCTCATCTGGCTTGTTGTTTCTAATTAGAAACATTTATATTAGCGTCGATCCGGTTCATTATTGCCTTGTTATTCTCATGGCGACGTGGGTAATTGATCATGTTGACTTTAAAAAATAATTTTCCAGATGACCTTAAGCCTTTAACCAATATCGAGAATCGAAACAATAGCTGACTCTAATTGCTTATTTATTTGTTGAATCTAAGTTTAAAAAAATTATTAGTAAGACCATGAACCTAATGTTCCTTTCTTTTGGATTGAAAAAATTCAAGAAATTGCAGAAACTAGCTTATTCTATAATCCTTGATTGTGTAGTGTACATTGGCGTTTCTATCTTATTTGATTACTGAAAATGATTGTTCTATTGTTTGAGTGGCAATCCAATATGGATGGATTGAAACGAGTAGTACAGAAAGTATTAGAATTCTTGTTTGGGTACAGTGGTTGAATGGTACAAAATTTACCATTACTAATTTTACATGTATTGCAGATAATTTTCTGCCATTCTATGTCAATGTTGATTTTGTGCTTCATAATCCAATTCAATTTTTCATGGCAATTTAGTCCCTTTGTTTATATTTGCACCACAAACCCCAACTTTATTGCTAGAGGGGAAATCATTGGATGAAAATAGATGTGAATTGACAAATGATGCAGTTGGTATATATGTCTTTATTGAGGTGGGTATTTTTAAAATCACTGTAAAATCAGTTCTAGTTTAGAGCATAGTGTGTGGGCCATTAAACTTAAAAGGGAAATATCTTTTCTCTTTTTTGTGGGTAAAACAGTAGAAGAGGATTAATTAAATTTCTGTTTCTTGAAACAAAAAAGATGGGAGATAACAACCATCACCAAGTGTTTGATCTTATGCTTATTTGGTGTGAAAAGATTGTGTCCTTTTCAATAAAGTTGTGACTTGGAGGTGTTTGTAAATATTTAGGAATCTTATTCTGTTGATTTTAGCTTCTGGGATGAAGTTATATTAGATTGTTTGTGTGTGTATATACAATATAAAGATGTGATCTTTCTAATACTTTTCTCAGGGATAATGACTTTATTCATACTCTTTTGTAGGTAGAGCAGATGACGGAGGAAGTGATGAAGATCTAGACCTTACTTAAGAGAATTTTGAATTGTTGATTGTTGTAGATGCATGTGGCGGTTTCTAAGAATGTTTGTTATCAAAACATTTTAAAACTTTTAACTCTTGAAATGTCAAACGTATGTACTTGGTAACATTAATTTTATCTATGGATTTATTATTAGCTTGTTGGACAATTTGGATTATGAATAGTTTCATTTTGTTATTTACATAAATTTTTATATTTTACAGCTTATTATATATATATATATATGTAAATCTTTATTTACAACAGGGGACAATATTTTCAATTCAATTAAACTATTATAATAGCTAACAGAATCGTTGCCATAGGACATACAAACCGCTCCTAAAATAATCTAAAAACCGTTGCAATAGGTAGTTCAACCGTTGCAATATCTTAAATAAATCGTTGACATTTCTGTAATAGTCATAACGGTTTTATAGATATGGTTACGGTTAATGACCGTTGCATTTAATGTTATGGTAACGAAAATTAATCGTTGCAGTAGATAAGAATAATAGTTCCGGTAGAAAGAGAAAAAACCGTTGCAATAGACCATACTATAGCAACGGTTATCTGAACCGTTCCATAAGCTCTATAGTCACGTCAGCTTGTGGAACGGGTGCTGAACCGTTGCAATACATCTATGAAAACGGTTTACCTATCTGTTGTAACGGTTTCCAAGCGTAGCCATAGGTGAATTTTCCAGTAGTGTCGTGATGGCACCTAACCCAACCTGTTAGGTAAGCCATTTAACAACTATCCAATTTAATGAGACAAATAAATAATAAAATAACTGAACCTTTATACATTTCCCTATGACTGATAATACAAATCATGAGCTTCTAATTTTGAATTTGCAAAGTCGATTTGAAGAAAATACATCATATGTTTAAAATATACATGAATAGATTAAAAATTCTAAAGCTACCATGAACGAGAGGCAGCTATGACCGAATCGTAGGTACATCTTCAATGCACGCTCCCGCCATACACAGCAACATCAGAATCTGAAATCTGCACGCAAGGTGCGAAAGTGTAGTTTGAGTACAACCGGCCACATGTACTCAATAAGTAACAAACATAACCTTAGGTTGAAAGTAGTGACGAGCTGGGACAAAGGTCACAGTCCAACACCAATTACCAGCAACAATTCATAACAATATAATGAAAGTAACACAAATACTAACTCAACATTAAAGTACTCAGCTTGTTCACAGTTCCATAAAATAGATATTTGCTTTTCAAGTATAACAGTAAAACTCAAATCTTTTGCCGAAATCATCGAAATATGAGAAATTTTGAAAACTGTAATTTTCCCCAAAAACTTTCTTCCAGAACAAGAAATTTCATTATCAAATGGAATGAGAAAAAATGCATCTCTATGTCTGTATGTCGAGTGTGAATGTCAAATGCAATGTAACACAGTAATAAAACTATATACATATTCTTAGAATATCAATTCACTCGGTCCTCTCAGTCACTTAGTCCTCCAGTCACTCAATCCTCACAATCACTCGTGCCTCACAGTCACTCAGTCCTCCCAAATTACTCGGCACTTGCGCTCGCACTCAATAGGTATCTACGCTCACTATGAGTGTGCAGACTCCGGAGGGACTCCTTCAGCCCAAACGCTATAATAAGCCAATCAAGCCTACCGCGGCGTGAAGCCCGATCCATATAATAATAATAATAATAACGTGTATAAAGCCAACATGGCTTGTTGCGGCGTGATGCCCGATCCTATAAATATCCTCACAATCAGGCCGTCACTCCGCCATCAATCTCTCCAATCTCTTGGACTCAAAAATGTCATGAAAATCAGCCCAAAAATGATGGTATGATGTATCAATAATTAGCAACGGAGACTGAGATATGATATGAAATGAATGAGTATGAAATTACAATTTAAATAAATAATTCAACAGCAATACGACCTCTGTGGGTCTCAATAATACCGGCATATAGCCTCAGCAAGATTTTTTACATGAGTCTCAACTCAAATTCTTTAACACATTAAAGTACATGGATAATGCTAAGATTATTTGACTACACGGTTCCATGAAATCAATTGAGTCACAATTTTTACAGTGCACACCCACACGCCCGTCACATAGCATGTGTGTCACCTCCAAACCAATCACATAACACGTATATTCAAGGGATCATACCCTCAGCATCAAGTTTAGAAATGTTACTTACCTCGAACAAGCTGAATCTTATATCGAGCAAGCTATTTCATTCCACGTATCAACTTGTGAACGCCTTCCTATCTCCTCAATTCAAGTCAAACGACCCAAAACTAGTCAAACAATGTACAAATTAATCAAAATATACTCCAATGCTTACACTTTAACAATTAATAAAAATTTCCAACTCCGCTCGAAAAGTTAACAACAGGGCCCACTTCTAGAAACCCGTCGAAACTCACAAAATCCAACAATCCATTCAATTACGAGTCCAACTATACTAATTTCACTCAAATCCAACTCTGAATCGAAATTCAAATCTCAAAAATTTATTTTATGAAACTATAGACAATTCCTCTGATTTCTCTTTAAAAATCAATAATCCAATGCCGGAAATGAAGATTAATTCATGAAATATATTCACAAACGAGTCAAGAATACTTACCCTAAGTCGTGTGGTGACATTCCTCTCCAAAGTCACCCAAACTGAGCTCCAAAATCCGAAAATGAGAAAAAGAACCAAAGACCTCAAAATATAGCTTCTGCCCAGCCATCATCGCTTTTGCGAACAAAAAGGCCACTTCAGCGACGTCGCTTTTGCGACAAACCACCGCAAATGTAGCATTGGAACTCCGCCTCTTCCGCACCTGCACACCAGGACCCACTTCTGCGCAAGCGCAGGTGCGACACATGTTGCGCTTCTGCGATCACTCCGATCATGTCTGCGTTATCGCAGATGCTATCCATTACCCCGCTTCTGCGGAAGTCCTGCTCCAGCTTCACTTCGCTTCTATGTTCACATGACCGCATTTGCGGCTCGACACCTGCGCCCAATATTCCGCAGGTGCAGTCACACCAGGTCCAGCAAAGGCGAGCCATCACGCATGAATAAAAACGATCTCAAACACGACTGTAACTCCCCTGCACCACTCAGCACCTCGACCAAGCATACCTACAAGCCCCATAACATAATACGGACTTACTCGAGGCCTCAAATCACGCATAACAACATCGAAACAACGAATCGCACTTCAATTCAAACTGGATGAACTTTAAATTTTTAATTTCCTAATCTCGTACCAAAACATATCAGATCAACTCAAATATTGCGTACAAGTCATAAATGACATAACAAAGCTACTGAAATTTTCGGAAACACAATCTAAGTCCGATATCATAAAAGTCAACTCCCGGTCAAACTTGCGAACATTTTAAACCTTCAAATTTCTAACTTTCGTCGATTAGTGTCGAAACCTTCTAGAAATATCCAAATGAAACTCTGGGCATACACCCAAGTCCAAAATCACCATCCGGGTCTAATGGAATCATCAAAACTCTGATCCAAAGTCGAATACTAAAAAGTCAAATTTGGTCAACTCTTCCAATTTAAAACTTCAAACATGAAATTCACCCTCCTGAACTAATTCCGCAAAATCTGAAAACCAAAATCGACGACCCACACGCGTCATAATACATCATATAAACCTATCATATAAAAACTCAAGACTTCAAATAGCTGAAAGGAGCGTAAATGTTCAAAACGATCGAGTCGTTACGGGTATTTCTTCGTGTAACGATTACACAAGGCGAAATACAAAAACATAAAGGTGTATACAAGGATACAAACAATAAAAAATACATTGTATAAACTATACATAAACTGTATCAAATGAATCCGTTCACACATAATAACTATATCAATGAATACAATTTTAATGAAAAAGTTGTATCTATGGCGAAGACGACATAAATATGTGAAAAGAAGAAGACGAAAAGGGGTAGAGAAGGGAAAAGAGATGGGATATACCATGGTCGTCGTCTGCTGCTCTAAACAAACCACCACTAAAACCCCTAATTAGAAACACTCTAAAAAATAGAATAGAGTAAGGTTTGTCATAGTTCAATCAAACGCGTGAATTTGGAAAGTCGAGGAAATGATTTAAGAGTTTAATCAATTGGTTACATGAATTTAACAGATTTAGGAAAGCGCGTGAGATAGAGAGTGGCTTACGGCGGAAGTTATAAATTTGAAGCAATGGTGAGAGAGGGGACGACATGACAGAGGTAAGGAAGGGGAGAGATAGTGGCTAGGGTTAGAAATCATTATTAGAGAGGGTATTTGCTATAAAAACCCAAAGTTATACCATATTAACTTTTCCTTAAATAATTTTTTTCTTTAACTTCAGATCCGACATGTTTGAAGTTGATCCTAAAGTGGGTGAATACGCAATTTTTTGTATAACTAGGTATAAGTTCAACGGTGACCCAAAATTGATTATATATGCAACTGCCCAAGAAAAAAATCATTTTATGTAACTTTAATAATACGACCGGATCAGAGTAAACAAGAATGTCGAATCATTTTGTGATGATATAGCTATATAAGAAAGATTCTAAGAAATTTATAGCATATTTGGCCAAGCTTCTTTAAAGGCCAAAAGTGCTTTTCTTCAATAATAAAAGAAGGGTTTTTTCTTAAATTGATGTGTTTGGTCAAGTTTTTTTTCTGGGGAGGGGGGATGGAGAGTACTTTTGAGGAGAAGCAGAAAAAAGTAATTTCTCCCCCAAAGCAGAAGCAGTTTTGAATTCTTTTTCCTACCAAAAATACGTTTCACAAAACATATAATGACTTTTGGGTTGAACTTCATATTTGTTGAATGATTTTTTGATATATTTAAATCATCTTGAAAGAATAAAGTACTTTTCAAATTTATTTTTGTAATTTATCTAAACAAAAAAATTATTGTCTTTAATAATAAAGTTTTCTGATTATTTATTTACTTATGTATATAATAATAATAACTATTAAGTACATCTCTTTATGTCCTTATTCGTAATTTGATACTTAAAGCACTTTTTAAAATGTTTGATTAAACACAAATTATTGCTCAAGTATATTTTAAATTAATTAGTTTACCACAAATTAATTTTTTAACAAACACTTTTTCAAAAAATATATTTAAAAAAATACTTCTCGAAAATAAGCTAATTTATCTGGCTTGGCCGAACAAGTTGTTAATATTGTGAGTTACATAGCTAAATAATTACCTGCCAAGAACAGAGGTGTGGCCCTTGTTCCAAAAATAGTAATAGTAGTATCCTTTTGTATTCTGGAATATACCATGAAGTTTGTACCAGCATCCCAATCTTCCCACCCCCGGCACAAACTATATATCCAACATTTATTTTATTTCAGAAATAGCAAGCATTAGTATTTTATGTTTTACTTCAGAGACAGGGCAACCAAATTGGGACCAGTCAAATTGGGCGGTGGGGTTATGATTTTAAGAATTTGAACACACAAAAAATATCTTCCATTTGGTGGGGACTACGCTGCAAACTTTCAAAAACAAGTTTGCATGAGCAAGAAAAAACCTTGCCCTCAATAATAGTGTGTGGTAAAAAGGATAATCATATTTGTGAAACGTATATTTTATGAAAATTATTTTTAATTATTTTATATTTAGTTGTTGTGTAAAAAATAAATATTAGGAATTAGGCAACTGTTCTACAATAAAAATATTATTGGGTGTGCGAACCAGCGGCAGAGTCAGAAGTTTAACTAAGAGGAGTCAAAATATAAATGAATAAGCACACAAAAAAATTAAGGGGAGTCAACGTATAGTATATACATATAAAATTAAGAATTTAACGTATTTATACAATATAATTTTCCAACGAAGGGGTGTCAATTGACTCCCCTTGCTAATGAGTGGCTCTGCCACTAGTGCGAACAAAATCTTATATTGATAGCTGAAAAAGAATAGGAGCCTACATATAAGTATAGAGAACTCTTAATAGTGTAAGGTCTTTTAAGAAAAAACATATGAGTTTGACTCAAAGTGGACAATATCATACGTGTAAGTAGTGCCAACTCTATGGTGAAGCAAGTAAGACACTTGCTTTAGGACCCCAAATTCTGGGGCCCTTATTTTTTACAATAATAAATTTATAGATTTTTTAAAATAAAATACTGAGTACTTTGGGTAGAAAAGTAATTTTTCATATAAAAGGAAAGATAATTTTGTTACATTTGTGAATAAATCATCAATATCAGAATGATATTATGGGATAAATGAATAGTTGTAAATTTTATATTCTCTTTCTTATTTTGTCCCAATCACAATTTTTCTTTTCTTTTCTTTTTTCTTAGAAGATTACACACTTTCTTTTTAATTTTTTCTTACTTTCTTTCTCTAACAATTTAAAAGTTCAAAAGTTTTAACAGTAAAAAATTGAGATCAATATATGACGCGAAATTAAAAAAATTATGTCTTAACTTTAAACGTTCCTTAAAATATAATAGTCATTCTAATATTGATAATTTAAACTTATTTTTTAAATTAAAAGTATTTAGAAAATAGTAAAAATAGAAAATAATACTTTAAGTGATGTATACGGTCGAAATCGGAAAATCCGATTTTGGGGTCTTAATTGTACCCCGAGCTCGAGTTCGGGCAACTCGAAGAAGGGATCAGGTCTGGCTGAAAAATGCACACCTCGGGGGAACAAATCGAAGGCCCAACATGGTCTACCTCGAGGTAGTACCATTTCGGACATACTTTAGAATGAGCGGGAATTTCTCAAAGGCACAAAGAACAAGGCGCCAATTACGGGATAAATTTGTACGAATTAGTACAAAGCCGTACTAGGTTGTTATACAGCTGTACCAATAGAATTCTTTACTGTAAATAGAAAGGTACCACATTTAGGGTTTTCCCTCCTATATAAAGGGGACCCCAATCATTTGTAAAACTCATTCATTCACTGGCAATAGAATACAATATCCTACTTTTCTCGCTTACTGTTCTTCAGAAAAATTCTCTAACTTTATTGCTTTTACTTTACTATTCTTACTTTATCATATCCAACCCACCTCGAGGTCATCGAGCTCGAGGTCCACACTGTTCACGTAACATTGGTTTGATTCATCGATTCTTCCCATTTATACTCTATATTACTTGTTTATTAATTAGTATTGGACTAGATCACATATCTTTAAAACTACAAACTAAATTTAATTGTTACTCGTATTTTTTGAGATAAATAGTTTGGCGCCCACCGTGGGTGATTGTTTCAGTGCTAATTTTCTGATAACACACGTTATTCTTCACACTTTTTCTTGTCAAAGATTCTTTGATTTCAGGCTAAAGCATGTCAAACTCAGCAAACACACCTATGCATGGTAATGACGGCCTCAGATTCCATGGGGAAAATGAAAATGCAACAGCTGTAGGGGCCAGTATGACACAGCTCAACCCTGGGGTGGCACCAGCTCCTAACACAGTCGACGTTGGTTCATATGTTGCTATAAACGTTGATTTGGAAACTGACGTCAGAGGAAGCGTGCGCGGAGGTATTTAACCCGGTGGTCAAAGAACACAGGGTCGAGGAGATGGGGAAGTTAGTATCCAAGTGATTTTCGAAATGTTACAAGCGCAACAAATTGTCATCACTCAGTTGCAAAGTCAGCAAAAGACTCCGAGTGTAGTGGGACGTGCTGAGCCAATCCCGGAGAGATCAAGCAACAGTGGGTCGGGAGCTGACCCCACCATCATGAGAATGCTCGAAGAGCTCACAAAGAGGATCGAGTCGGGAGAAAAAAGGATTGAGGACAACGATAAGAAGGTGGAAACGTACAACTCGAGTGTCGACCAAATACCGACAACACCTTCGATTTTGAAAGGACTGGATTCTAAAAAGTTTGTGCAAAAACCTTTCCCCCGAGTGCGGCCCCGAAACTCATTACGAAGAAGTTTCGCATGTCGGACATACCCAAATAAACGGGACCTCCGATCCCAACGAGCACATCACCACATATACTTGGGGTATTAAGGGGAATAATCTGAAAGACGACGAAATCGAGTCTGTTCTACTGAAGAAATTTGGGGAAACTTTGTCAAAAGGGGCCATGATGTGGTACCATAACCTACCTCCGAACTCTATTGATTCGTTTGCTATGTTGGAAGATTTGTTTGTAAAGGCACATGTTGGTGCTATAAAGGTTGCAACAATAAAGTCAGACGTATTCAAAATCAAACAAAGGGACAACGAGACGTTAAGGGAGTTTGTATCCCGGTTCCAGTTGGAACGAATGGAGTTACCGCCAGTCTTCGATGACTGGGCTGTTCAAGCCTTCACTCGGGGGATAAATGAGAGAAGCTCGATATCATCAAGACAGTTGAAAAATAACCTGATCGAGTGTCCCGCCGTGACCTGGGCGGATGTACATAACAAATACCAATCAAAGATTAGGGTCGAAGATGACTAGTTGGGAGCCTCTTCGGGCTCAGTTTATCCAAGCAGATTAACAGCAAAGGAGTCGAGAGATGCATACAAGGAGCCAAGGTCGAACAAGGAAAGATATCAGCCATACGCCGAAGAGCGAAGGAATAGCTCAAGGCGCAATATACCACGGAATGATCGAAGAGCAGGTCGATGACAGAATTCTTGGGGACTCATGAGTAAGACCGAGTTCGATAGGCACTCAGGACCGGCGGAGGCGCCCTGATTATCATAATACAACTTTAGCATCGATGCCTCGGGTATCGTCTCGGCCATTGGCAAAATTAGAGATACCATGTCCTAAGCCCGTACAGACTGATCCTTCTTAGAGGAACCCCAACTTGATGTGCAATTATCACGGTACACATGGGCACAGGACCGAGGATTGCAGGTAACTGAGAGAGGAGGTAGCCCGATTTTTCAATGGGGGGCATCTACGAGAATTTCTCAACGACAGGGCCAAAAACCACTTCAGGGAAAGAGAAGCCAATAGGAAGAACGAACCAGAGTAGCCCCAATATGTCATTCACATGATCATCGATGGAGTCGACGTCCCACAGGGACCCGTATTTCAAACGCACCAAACTATCAATCACAAGGGAGAAGCGGACTCGGGACTACATGCCCGAGGACACCTTCACATTCAGTGACGAAGACACCGAGGGCTTATCTCACCCTCACAACGATGCATTGGTAGTTTCTATTCTTTTAAATAAAGGTCAAGTTAAACGTGTTCTCGTGGATCCAGGTAGCTCGGCAAATATAATCAGGTCGAGGGTCGTGGAGCAGATCAGACTGCTCAACCAAATCATACCAGCATCCCGAGTCTTGAATGGCTTCAACATGGCAAGTGAAACAACGAAGGGGGAAATCATACTCCTAGTAAAAGTAGCTGGGACCATACAGGACACAAAGTTTCACGTCATCCAAGGTGACATGAGGTATAATAATTTTCTTGGAAGGCCGTGGATCCACAACATGAGGGCAGTACCATCAACCCTTCATCAAATTATGAAGTTCCCAACAAAGGATGGCGTGAAAACGGTATATGGAAAGTAACATGCATCTAAGGAGATGTTTGCGATCCATGACTTGACATCGGTATCGGCGCCCTCTACATCGGAAAAGTCGAGCGTCAAGGACAAGCAGGTATCCAAATATCAAACACAGTATATATCCTCGGTTGAGCCCGAGGAACAAGTGATCAAGGATCAGGTGGTCGAGGACGAAGAAGAAGACTTCCTTACCCCTCGAGCCTTCGTCGCCCCCGAGGAGTCAGATGCGACGAAGTCCATGGTCGAGGAACTTGAGCAGGTGATATTGATCGGGTACCTGCTGGAATGAAAGGCATACCTGGGGACGGGATTAACCCCCGAACTCAGGAAAAAACTCATTCAATTCCTTATCGATAACATTGATTGCTTTTCTTGGTCCCACTTAAATATGATAGGGATCCCACCGGAGATAACCACCCATCGATTGAGTGTCGATACCAGATTTAAATCGGTGAAGCAAAAAAGGAGGCATCAATTCGAGGTAAAGCACGCATTCATCAAAGACGAGGTAACCAAACTTCTCAAGATATTGTCCATTAGGGAAGTAAAATATCCCGAGTGGCAACCTAACGTAGTAGTAGTCCCTAAAAAGGGAAACACACTTAGAATGTATGTAGACTACAAAGATTTGAACAAAGCATGCACTAAAGACTCTTTTCCATTGCCCAATATCGATCGCTTGATCGATGCCACGACCGTACACAAGATCCTTACTTTTCTCGATGCCTACTCTGGGTACAATCAAATTCGAACAAACCTGGAGGACCAGGAAAAGACTTTGTTTATCACGAAGTATGGTACATATTGCTATAAGGTAATGCCCTTCGGGATAAAAAATGCAGGAACTATATATCAACGCCTAGTTAATAAAATGTTAGAACATCAGACAGGAAAATCTATGGAATTTTATATTGATGACATGCTAGTTAAGTCCCTGCGCGGAGAGGACCATTTCACTCATTTGCAAGCAACGTTCGATATCTTACGAAAGTACAACATGAAACTCAATCCCGAGAAATGTGCTTTTGGAGTTGGCTCGGGCAAGTGCTTAGGTTTCATGGTGTCGAACAAGGGGATCAAGATCAACCCCGACAAAATCAAAGCCATCGAGGAAATCACTGTCGTAAACAATGTGAAAGTCGTACAACGGCTAACCGGACGGATAGCTGCCATAGGCCGATTTATCTTGAGGTCATCAAATCGAATTCATCATTTCTTTTCCCTACTTAAGAAAATGAACAATTTTTCATGGACTCCGAAGTGTCAACGAGCCCTCGAAGAGTTAAAACGGTATCTCTCGAGCCCACCCTTGCTTCATACTCCGAAGGGAATGAAAAGTTCTACTTGTATTTAGTCGTGTCCGATGTCGCGGTAAGTGGCGTGCTAGTTCGAGAAGAACAAGGTATGCAATTTCCTGTTTATTATGTAAGTCGGACCCTAGGAGATGCTGAAACCCGGTACCCGCATTTAGAAAAGTTAGCATTTGCATTAATAAGCGCATCTAGAAAATTAAAACCGTTTTTTCAATGTCATCATATATGTGTGTTGACTGCATACCCACTTCGAAATATCTTTCATAAACCCGAATTATTGGGCCGATTGGCCAAATAGGCCATCAAACTTGGAGGGTACGATACCAAATATCAACCCCTAACAGCTATCAAGTCTCAAAGTTTTGCAGACTTCGTGGCTAATTTTACACCTGCCCTCGTACCCGAAGTAGAAAAGGAACTCTTGCTAAAATCGAGTACATCTTCGGGGGTATGGACCCTCTTTACGGACGGTGCCTCGAATGTGAAAGGGTCCGGGCTCGGTATTTTTTTAAAATCGCCTACGGGCAGTATCATCAGGCAATCTATCAAAACTTCTAAATTTACTAACAATGAAGCTGAGTATGAGGCCATGATTGCAGGTCTCGAACTAGCCAAGGGCCTGGGAGCAGAGGTCATTGAGGCCAAGTGCGGCTCTCTTTGGTAGTAAACCAAGTAAACGGGAGCTTCGAGGTTCGAGAATATAGAATGCAAAGGTACTTAGACAAACTTCAAGTGACATTGCATCGCTTCAAGGATGGACACTGGACCATGTACCTCGAGAACAGAATAGAGAGGTCGACGCACTTAAAAATTTGGGATCATCGGTTGAAGAAGATGATATTGTCTCGGGGACTGTCGTCCAATTTTCAAGGTCGGTGGTCGAAGAAGGCCATGCGGAAATTCGTTCAACAAGCTTGACATGGGATTGGAGGAATAAGTACGCCGAGTACTTGAAGCACGGGAAGCTCCCATCGGACACAAAAGAGTCGAGGGCCTTACGAGCCAAAGCAACTTGATTTTCACTCGATGAAAATGGAACATTATATAGAAAAACCTTTGACGGACCATTGGCAGTGTTCTTGGGGCCGGGGGACACCGATTATGTACTGCAAGAAATCCACGAAGGCACTTGTGGGAATCACTCTGGTGTCGACTCTTTGGTTCACAAGGTGATCAGAGCAGGGTATTACTGGGATAACATGAAAAATATACTAAGGAGTTTGTTCGAAGGTGTGATAAATGCCAAAGGTTTGCACCGATGATCCATCGGCCCGGCGAGCAACTCCATTCGGTCATATCCCCGTGGCCATTCATGAAATGGGGGATGGACATCGTCGGCCCCCTACCAACGACGCTAGGTAAAGCTAAATTTATTTTGTTTATGACTGACTACTTTTCAAAATGGGTAGATGTGCAGGCCATCGAGAAAATAAAAGTAAAAAAGGTCATTGACTTCATATGGGACCACATCGTGTGTCGGTACGGGGTACCCGCCAAAATAGTATGCGACAATGGGAACAGTTCATCGGCATCAAAGTGACAAAATTCCTCGAGGACCATAAGATTAAAAGGATTCTCTCGACGCCCTATCACCCAAGCGCAAATGGTCAGGCCGAGTCCACAAACAAAACCATCATTCAAAACTTGAAGAAAAGGTTATATGATGCAAAGGGGAAATGGAGAGAAGTATTGCCCGAGGTGCTATGGGAATATCGTACAACGTCGAAGCGTTGATTCCGGTCGAGATCGGGGAACCTAGCATCAGGTTTCAGTATACCACTGAGGATTTGAACCACGAGGCCATGAGCACTATCCTCGAGCTGCTTGATGAAAAACGTGAAGCCGCATCAGTTCGAATGGCCGTACAAAAGCAAAGGATCGAGAGGTATTACAACAGAAGGATGAACCTTCGTTGTTTCGGAGTCGGGGACTTAGTTCTAAGGAAAGTTACCCTCAATACTCGAGACCTAAACGAAGGGAAACTAGGCCCCAATTGGGAAGGACCGTACCAAGTCCTCGGAGTCGTTGGAAAGGATCTTACAAACTTAGCACAATGTAAGGCGAGCAACTACCAAACAACTAGAACATATCATTACTCAAACGATATTATTATTGAGGTATGACCTTCTCCCTTTTTCTTTTATATTTAAGATTAACTCCTTGTGGATGTTCGATTGGAGACATCGAAGCACCCCCCCCCCTCCCCAACTCGAAGACCTTCGGTTTTAAGGCATGTGTTGCGCTCTTTTTCCCTTAGATCGAGTTTTATCCCAAACAGGTTTTACCGGTGAGTTTTTTAACGAGGAAACACTTATATGCTACTTAAAGGAAATTCAACAAGTATTCAAGGCTTCTTTTAAATAAACCTCAAATATTTGGGGCGGCATCACCCTCGGAGGTTGCATTTTTGAAGAAAACTCATGCTAAAGAGGGCCTCGATAGGAGAATCATGTAATGGGCCAAACAGTCAAATGAACTGTGTCCATGTAGAATAGTCGAGCCCCCGACGACAAAACATGTACGCACGTATCAATTATTCGAAGAAGCATTCTTACTATATCAAAACACTTTGTATCTCAAAGAAGTCTACTATTTTCACAAGTATAATTCTACAAGAAACGACTCAAGGGCCAGAACCCAGATACATCCCGAATGCCCGGGGACTGTCATCAATAGTTGACACATCGAGTCATCGAAACTCGAACTCATAAGACCTCAAAGGGGCATATTTGAACTCATAAGACCTCAAAAAGACGTACTCAAACTCATAAGACCTCAAAAAGGCATCCCTTTGATACAAAGGCCAAGGCCATCGTACTCGGGGACTAAAGGCTACGACCATACTAAAGACTATGGTCATATAAAAAGGCTACGACCGAAATAATGCGGCTCGGAGACGTTCGACTTCCTCCATAAAACTAAAGGCCTTCAAACACTTCGAAAAAATGGTTAAATCAGGATACCCTTGGCAAAATCAAATGATAAAGGGCTTCGATAGAACCAGCCCTTGAATAAATCAGAGGCTTCGATAATATCATCCTTTGAAAAAACCTTAAGAGGTATTCGATTATCGTTACACAACGAATTACAAACGAGGTTCCAATCGATCAAACCTTCGAAAAATCCAACTAATATGAATACAAAAAACACATGCTAAGGCATATCAAAAATTTTCACTAAGTCTTTTAGCCAGAAAGAGGAAAAATAAAGGCCGAATTGGCCCTACCTAAAGAGCCTAAGGGCCAACCCAAAAGAGCCTAAGGGCTAACCTAAAGAGCCTAAGGGCCAACCCAAAAGAGCCTAAGGGCCAACCTAAAAGAACCTAAGGGCCAATATTAAACCTAGGGGCCAAGAGAATATAGGCCGAAGCACACCATGCTCGAGACCTTACCTAGCTCGGACTCAAAAGTCCCTTCACCCCGAACTAACATCAAGCCAACTTAAAGCTTAGCTCGAAGATCGAACCTTAACTGGTAACCTATTTATTGATCGTTGATCAAACACAAAACCTAAGGGTATTATATTCTAAGTCCAATAGTCGGACTAATAGTCTACAACACCAATTTTTGCTTCAAGTGAAGACAAAACGGAATTTAACACGAAACGAAGATGAAGCAAAAAAGTTCTTTATATTCAAAAGATGATTCGAAAGTACGTTTACAAAAACCCCACATAGGGCCCTTACACAAAAGAAAGAAGACAAAAGAACCTAATCTACTTTCCGGGTCACTTGCTCGGAGGCAGTATCCACACGAGCTATATCTTCGGTAGCTTGGTCTTCGGGGCCCTCTTCCTCCTTGGGGACTTCATCTTCTTCCCCCTCACTCTCGGATCCGCTGGCAGAATCCTCGTCGGTGGAGATCAATGTAGTTGCCTCTTCTTCCTGAGCCTTTACTCTCTCGATGTCGGTAGAGAGGTCGAAGCCTTTAGCATGCACCTTCTCGAGAGCTTGTCTTCGGGACTCTAGCTTATCATGATTGATGGCACATCTTAACTTGAGCTCGGCCGCAGCAGAGATCTCCTGAGACCGAGCATTAGCAGAAACATCATCGGTTCGATATGAGGACACGAATTCATCAGCTTCAGACTTGACCTTAGCTAATTCAGCGGCCATCTCAGTGTGAAGCTCCTTAAAATTATAGCTCTCCTCTTTTGCGCTCCAAAGATGGCTCTCAATCGAGGCCAACAGTTCCCGAAGAGCGTCCTTTTCTGAGGAGAGACGGTCCATATGTTGTCTCCACCCAAGGGTTTCAACCTCTTTGGTCTTGAGATCCGCTCAAAGTTGCTCCACCAGATCGGCTTTCTGCTGGAACTGCAAAATTGAAGCATTAGACACCAAAACAAGTAAATACAAATAAGCCCACAAAGGCTATATTACGTTTTCAACGAGCTCGGAACGCTCTTGGGAGCCTTCTCTGAACTTGCTCGAAGATCGTTGAGTTCTCCATCTCTTTTGGCATAGAGAGACTTGAGTTCGTCCATCTCTAACATGAGCTTCTTGAGCTCATCTTCACAACGGGCAAGCTCAGCCCGAGACTTGGAAAAAGCTTGATCATAGAGAATCACGGTATTATCACAAAGAAAAGGAGTCAGAAAGGCAAAAATCAAACTCTAAACATAATTGTTAAGGCAAAGTAACCTGCTTTCAAAGCTTCTCAGCCTCCTGAAAGATGAACGAGGCGTCAAGGTCGGGGCCCTCTTCGATCCCGATAAGGAATTCTCCGAAGATGTCGTTCTCCCCGTGGGATGTTCCCACATAGGGAGTCTTCATATTTTGGTCATCTCGTATTTGTCCCTCAGAAAAAAATGGGCCTGGCGGAAATCGTCCACATCAATCACCCCGAATACTTCAATCGGGGCATTCTTTCACCTTCGAAGAACCTCAGGGTTGGGCTCTCCGAGTTCATCGGCCAAGTGCCCTTCAGGACAAGGCGCATTCTATCACTAGTCGGCTCAGGGACTTTGCTTGAGCTCCCCTCATAGATCTCCGTAGCTCGAGATTAAACACATCAGTAGCCTTTGGTTCAGCAGCCTTCGGTTCAGCAACCTTTGAAGCATCAATGCTTCCTCTTCTCCGAATCACTAACGGGTGTCATCATCTCCGCCCTCAGCATCGTCTCTCTCTTCGTCCTTAGCACGAAGACGTTTGGAAGTTTCCGGGGTTAAGGCCACCGTATCGGCCTTAGGCTTTCGAACCTTGGTTTTCTTTGGCTTCGGGGAATTCCCCGGTGACCCTTTCTTCTTTTTCTTGTCTTTGGTAGTTTTGGGGCTTCTTCCTCACCGGGTGGGGGCGGCCTCATTGAAAATACATCTCCAAGGCCTGCACAAATGCAAAATTATGTATTTTGCTAAGGAGTATTTCTCTAAGGGGTTTAGATATGCAAATAATGAAAACTCACTGTGGTTTTTGGCCTCCCATCGGCCTTTGGCCAAATCGCGCCAAGCGTGCTCAGCATATGAGAAAGTGGAAGCCAGTTGTCGAACCCAGCCCAAGAGGTCTGCAACCGCACCTGGATACCAAGCGACGGTTGCATCATTAAAAATGAGTTAGTTCAAAAGAAAGCGGGAACGTCAAAATAATGAAACACACTCGATAAATCTGTACTTATGTTTCATATTCCATTTCTCTAGGAATGGCATCTTTTCGGCGGGAATTAGGTCGGAGGTCCTGACCCGAACGAAGCATCCATCCTCGGTCTTTATCTTCATCGATGCTGGAGAAGAAAGAATTCGAGGATTGACGTTGCAACTTTATCAGGCCACCCCGATAGAGACGAGGACTGTATAGCCTGATCAGATGGTCGAGGATAAAAGACATCCCCTCGACCTTTCTCGAGGAGAACCTAAGCAAGTGAACAATTCGCTAGAAGGAAGGGTAAATTTGACCAAGCGTCACTTGGTACTGTCGACAGAAATCGAGAATCACTGGATATAGGAGAGGTAGAGAAGGGTCTACGGGACCTAAGGTGAATGGGTAGGTATACACACTTAGGTACCCTGCTTTGTAAGTGGTAATATCCTCTTCGGGTGAAAGGATCTCCACATTCACCGTATCATCCCAACGACAATCCGCCTTCACCTGTTTGAGTTTGGTTATTAAGCTAATATACTGAGACATGGGCTCACACCGTCCCAGGACCGAAAGCAGGTCTGTCAATTTTAAAATCGGAAGACGTATCACAAGGCCCGGGGGTACACTCCTCAATACGAGGAGGTACCGTCGTTTGTTCTTAGATGGGCGTGAAGACGAAGAAGCCTTCTCTTTTTGTGGAACTGACTTGAAAGTTTTTGCCATTATAGCTGTGAATTCAGAAGAAAAAGTAAAAGATGATGGTAAAATGGGCACAAGAGAGGGATAAACACAGAGATAATGAGCAAATAACAGGTTTAAGTATGCTGAGGAGAATAAAGATTGCAAAGAAATGAGTTTAAGTATTTATCGAGGCCACTTGTGCATGCTAAACGGCTGGCCAATAACCGCTTTTAATTAATGACTTTTCGAAAATTGTGCAGACGTGACCTTTGCACGACCTTTCAGTCACACCAACCACTGACCTCACGAGTTTGACATCATGGTTGGGGCATCGAAGGATTGAGAATCAAATCGTTTCTTATTTTTTCATTCTAAGAAACGCGAAGACTATCTGTATACGGTCGAAATCGGAGAACCCGATTTCGGGGTCTTAATTGTACCCCGAGCTCGAGTTCGGGCAACTCGAAGAAGGGATCAGGTCTGGCTGAAAAATGCACACCTCGGGGGAACAAATTGAAGGCCCAGCATGGTCTACCTCGAGGTAGTACCATTTCGGACATACTTTAGAATGAGCGGGAATTTCCCAAAGGCACAAAGATCAAGGCATCAATTCGGGATATATTTGTACGAATTAGTACAAATCCGTACTAGGTTGTTATACGGCTGTACCAATAGAATTCGTTACTGCAAATAGAAATGTACCATATTTAGGGTTTCTCCTCCTATATAAAGGGGACCCCAATCATTTGTAAAATTCATTCATTCACTGGCAATAAAATACAATATCCTACTTTTCTCGCTTACTGTTCTTCAGAAAGATTCTCTAACTTTATTGTTCTTACTTTATCATATCCAACCCACCTCGAGGTCCACATTGTTCACGTAACATTGGTTTGGTTCATCGATTCTTCCCATTTATACTCTATATTACTTGTTTATTAATTAGTATTGGACTAGATCACATATCTTTAAAATCACAAACCAAATTTAATTGTTACTCGTATTTTTCGAGGTAAACAAGCGACATATTCAATGAACAAAAAAGATTTAATTCTTGTTTAGATGTTTATATTTCTTAACAAAAATAATGTTAATATTTTCTGCAGTAGTTGCCACGCCAGAAAGAGGTTTTTTAAAATTAAAGCTGAAAAATCTTGCGTAAGATCAATAACTCAAAAAAAAAAAATTAAACGGGTTGGCAATATTACTATTCGAAAAGAATTATTAGAAAAAATTAATAATAAAAGGAATTATTAAAATTTTTGCATCTCAACAAAGCTAGAAGAATTGATTTTTTTTTTAAAAATTTAAGGCCTTCGAATGAATTTTGGTTTTAGGACACTAAAGTGCTTGAGCCACCCCCGCTGTAAGAGCATCATTGGTCGTTTTAGCCCAATAACTATTGTTATAACTTTCTGGCTTCTCTATATGGTGAAAAAACCCACATTAATAAATAAAGCCAAACTAATGAATCAAATAATAAGATTGCTAGATTACTTGTTACATGTCTTATTTTCATATCTTTTCTTCACGTAGTAATCCAACATGAGCAAAGAACATACTATTTCGTCAAAAAAAAAAAATGAAAATTGTATTTGTTATCAATTTTAATTTATTATAAAAATAGAAAATTCGAAAATAGATTTGAAGTACAAAGATTTTACAACCTTAGAATAGCTTAACATGTCATAGTCAGCTAGTTATCAATTTTATCAGGTACTAATTAATAATTAAAAAAAATTTATTTATAGTTATTCTTTTAAATAATGTGATTATATATATATATATGTTCTAACGGGTGGCGAGCCAAAAACAAAAAACAAAAAGAAGAGAAAAGAAGTGATGGATTAAAGGTTTCTTAAGGAACGGGCAATAGAGATTGCTTTGCTTGTACTTCTTTACTTTGAATACGCATTTGGTGCCCTTTATTTCATACCTCATTCACACTCACTTCTTTAACTACTCACATTAGTTTGCATTTATTTTATTCCTATCCTCAAATAATATAAAATATAAAATATAAACCTGTATTTAATGTTTTTTACATTTTGGTCAACTCGAGATCCAAGCCATGCACCAAGTAAAGAAATATAAAGGAAAAGAAAAGAAAAACTTGCAAATTAATGTCATTTTCAGTTACGATGGATACAAAAAATCTAGCTTTAAAAAGATTTTTTTCTTTAAGTAGTGGAGTTTGGCTTATGTGAGAAAAATTGTTTTCCAATTTGTATTAATTACTTCTTCAGAAATTTTATTTTAAATAATCTACTCCACCCTATTTCCCAATCTGTTTCAAATCCTTTTATTGTTTTCAAGTTATCTCAATTGGGTGAAAGTAAACAATATACAACAAACGAATACAATTTTGTAATTAATTATTGTGCAAAATTACTTACCTTAAATGTAATGTGGGTAAGCGGGTGGTTGATAAACACGTATTATTGGGAGGGCCAGTAGGCAATGGATACCGTTCTCGCATCCGAACTTGCAGTTGGTAGGTCAAATCCCTCTGTCCAAGTGATTGAGTTGAAGCTTTGGGCATAGAGCGGAGCGAGCCCGGGGAGAAGAGTAGAGTCCAGCAACATTGAGCCCCAAAATAGAAGATTTCTTTACAAAAAGGAAAAATATTTACACATACGTTTAAATTATGTCTGAATTCGTTGAATTTATATAATACTTATGTTGAAAGATTTTTCAGTTGTAGAAAATAACTTACTTTAAAAAAACAATATTTACACATAGTAAATTAACAAAAAAAGCCATAGTAAATTTACTCGACGCGAATTAAAATTAGTCAGATTAGTAAAATATTCAATGACCAAAAAAACAACAAATTCAATATATAAAAAATGAAAACATCCCTAAAGTAATGTTTACATTTTCAACAACAAAAATAAAATAAAATAAATAAATAAATAGTGTTACTTAGTTTTGACAGGAAACGCCACCTAAGTACATATCCACAAGTCACTTTTGTCCCCCATGAATGGCTTATCTTTCTTAGATTTTCGATTTCCGTGTTAAACAAGTCTCTACTCTCTTCCCTTTCCTTCACCCACAGGCTATCTCTATTTCCCCCATTTTCACTTTACTTCACTTCCAATCTTCTCAATTCAAATATCTATCTATTTGTTTCTGTATTCGGTATTCTTAAAAAATCTCATTTTTACATTCTTGGTTTTCTGGGTGTGTCTAGTTTTTTTTTTCTTTTTAATTTTGAGGCTAAAAAATGGAGCAAGAAGGGTCACTGGTGGTGGCGGCAGCGGCAGGGGCTGTAACGGTGGCGGCTCCGGCACCGGCGCCGACGTCTTTGGCGCCGGGGTTTAGGTTCCATCCGACGGATGAGGAATTAGTGAGGTACTATCTGAGGCGAAAGGCATGTGGAAAGCCATTCAGGTTTCAGGCTGTTACCGAAATTGATGTTTACAAATCTGAACCTTGGGAGCTCGCAGGTTTAAATTCAATCTCTTTTTCGTTGATTTATGTCGTTATTTTGTGTCCAGTTTTCTTTTATGTTATGATTTCTTTGTTTATAACGCTTTTTTATCTGTTTGAATTTCGTGACTTCTTTTTAATTTTTATTTGTTTATTTTTGGTTTGGTTTGATTGAGTTTTCAGGTTTAATTATTTCATTCGGAAAATTAGTGTGTTTCTGACTAATTTTATTGAAAACTGCAATGCTGCTCTTCTATATGAATAACGTCTCTTTTTGTCAGCAGAGCCAGGATTTTTCACTAAGGGAATTAACTCTTTGGTTGTGTCAAAGGATTCAATATCTATATATATACATAAAAAAATAAATTGACCTTAATTTTCCGATGAAGGGGGTTCAGATCGCCTCCTAGCTGTGCTGTTGTATTAGCCATTCTTCTGTATGTGTTTGGGCTGGTAATAGTGGCGTAGCCAGGAATTCTAACGAGGGGGTTCAAAAACATACAAATTTTCATACTGAGTGAATGCATTTAATTTTTTTTAAACCCTATTTGTACTATGTAACTTTCGGGTGAAGGGATTCAATTTTAAACCTCCTTTAACACACTTAGCCACGTCATTGGCTAGTAATTAGTTTGTCGTGTTATGAATCCACCTCCCCTTTTTCCCTGAATTTGGTAACCACTTTTTTGAATGGCCTTGTTATTGATACGGTGCAGAATATTCATCGCTGAAGAGCAGAGATCTAGAGTGGTACTTTTTCAGCCCTGTTGATAAGAAGTATGGTAATGGTTCTCGACTTAATCGAGCCACTGGCCAAGGCTACTGGAAAGCTACTGGGAAAGATCGTTTTGTTCGCCATAAGTCTCAGACCATTGGAATGAAGAAAACACTTGTTTTCCATAGTGGTCGAGCTCCTGATGGCCAGAGAACAAATTGGGTAATGCATGAGTACAGGCTTGCGGACGAAGAATTGGAGAAGGCTGGAATCGTGCAGGTTGAACTAGCTTTTTTTGTGAACTTAGCTACTTTCCATATTGAGTTTTGAATCTTAAAAGAATCTCTTTCTGTTGGTCTGCGAGGACATAGGACTCCTTTGTGCTCTGTAGAATCTTTCAAAAAAGTGGTTTAGGACCGCCAAATGGTGACAGATATGCACCATTCGTTGAGGAGGAATGGGATGATGATATAGCCGTGATTCCTGGAGGAGAGGCAGAGGATGATGTGGCAAATGGTGATGAAGCACGAGTTGCGGGCGACCTTGACCAGGTACTGTTTCCTTTTCAGTACGGACCTGTTAGATTGCTGAAACTTTGCACTTAAACGAATGAATGTCTATTGCCACTTGTTTTACCGTTGCTATTGATAAGGATCAGAAGAACAAACACACAAACACAGGAAAGTATGAATGCCAATGTTGTCGGTGTAGATATAATGCTATTAATTGCGTACTTTGTTATTTAATCGTTACTCTTCTTTTCTTAGTTGGAAACTCTTTTCTAATTTTTGTCTTTGCTCTTCTTTCTCCTTGTATTGCAAACTTTTTGCTATATTTGTTAGTTGTTAATAACGGTTTAGAGTCTTGTTTTACCATCAATGTCGATAAGGAATCAAGAGAACAAAGCAGAATAGTACAGTATGAATGCCAATGTTGTCGGTGTAGATATAATGCTCTTAGTTGCAAACTTTGCTATTTTGTCGTTACTCTTCTTATCTTAATTGGAAACTCTTATCTATTTTGTCTTTGCTCTGCTTTCTCCTTGTTTTGCAAACTTTTGCTATATTTGTTAGTTACTTAGTTGTAGATAACGGTTAGAATTTGGTTTTACCATCAATGTCGATAAGGAATCATACAACAACAACAACATACCTAATATAATCCCACAGGTGGGGTCTGGGGAGGGTACTCTGCACCCCTACCTGGAGAGGTAGAGAGGTTGTTTCCGATAGCCCCTCGGCTCAAGAAAAGATGGAAAGGAAGAAAAGGGAAGAAGAAGAAAGAGAGGGGAGAAAGAAAGAAGAGGGAGACAAAAGACGATAAGGAAAAAAAAGGAGAAAAAGTAGCATCAAATGGTAACAATCAGGGAGCAACAATTTCCAGTAAAAGGGGAGAAAGAGTAGCATCAAATAGTAACAATCATGGAGCAACAATTTCGAGTAGCAATTATGGGAAGTATGAATGTCTATGTCGTTACTTGTAGATTTATGCTCTAATTGCAGCATTTTGCTGTTTTGTTGACGCTCTTCCTTTTCTTAATGTTGCTCTATTTAAGTATTATTTATTGGAATTGTTGTGGGAAAATTGAATAAAATGAAAAATGATTTCTGTTTATGTGGTGGTTAGCTAGTGCACTTAACGGTTTAGCATCTTGTTCCTCATAAACCCCATGTTCACGTTGACATGTCATTATATTCCAATTGAAAAGCTAACATCACAACAAGCAATTTACGTCTTTGTCAATAACTGCTTCATCCCCACAACCATGACTACTCCAAGACACAAAGTTCAAATCTTAACTATAGCGTGTTTTATAAAGGTTGATCTCCAGCTGTCTTGGACATCAGCTTGTCGGGTGAGATTCTAGGAATTGTAGGTGCAATGTTGCTTGTAAATTGTAACGTTGATCGTGAAGCTACAGATATAAGCTCTCATAACCACCCCTAGATCGAAAGTTTTGGCAAAGTGGACTTTAATTCAGCGAGTTGTATATGTCTGTCTTAGTGCGAATCAGTAGGGGGAAAAACTCCTTGGTGATAGTGTTGTTCTTGGTTCTCAGAAGTAACTGGCAAGCTAACTTGAATGGTGAAGGTTTTATGTGACGAGTGAAAGCTCTTGAAGACACTGCTGATTATTATTCCCTGGATTTCAATCTTGTTGAATACTCGAATTCTCTTCTAGAATGTTCATATTATTCTTGAGAAATATAGCTGATTATTTTCTAGTGCTCTCACAATTTTTACTTTGTTTTTATTGGGATTTCACCTTGACTGTCTTTTGCAATTAAAAAGAAGTTTATGCATTTAGCTGCAAAACTTCATGCCCTTCTCTTCCTTTTAGTTGTGGGGGCCTCTTCACATCCATTATCATGTGTACATTTATAAACTTGAGGTTTATATGTCCTGTATAGTTTTGAGCATTTCTCATTCAATAAACCCTGGGGTATGCTTAACTTTTTCCAGTTTGAGATTTACTTTGCTCACCGCTAACTGTTAACTTTTGTCAACAGGAAGCTCTACGCAAGGCTCCTCGCTATATTGAAAACCTGATTGAACCCCAAAGTCGTCCGTTTGTTTGCAAGAGGGAGAGCTCAGAAGATGCTGAACTTCTCTCTTTAAGCCAAAGTAAGAGATCCAAGCATGACGATCCAAGCTCTAGCCGTGCAAATGGTTCTGAAGATTCAACTATTACTAGCCAGGATCCACCAACTATGATGATGACGAAAACAAATTGCTCCCCTACTCTCTTAGGATTCCCCTTGTTAGAGTCTCTTGAAACTAAGGAAGGCCAGCCCCCTAATCCCCCTACTTTTGATTCCTCCAATCTTGAAAAATCCGTGCCTCCGGGCTACTTGAAGTTTATTAGTAATTTAGAGAATGGGATCCTAAATGTCTCTATGGAGAGGGAGACACTGAAGATTGAAGTGATGAGAGCCCAAGCCATGATCAACCTTCTTCAATCGCGTGTTGATCTGTTGACTAAAGAGAACGAAGACATGAGAAGAATCGTCCGAGAGGGTTAGGCGATAGCATTTTTTCAGTATATTTTTGTTTGTAGTTGTCAGCTGAGAACCTTATATGACAATTCTGTAATCTCTTACTATCTTCAGGAAGAGGAAGATGGTAAAAGAGTGGTTGAGCTGTTTATGGAACCTATGTAACATATCTGTAGTCTTTGCTGTAACCTTGACCAAATATGCCATTTAGCAATCTGCAGAATTTTTCTTATCTGTTGCATTGGTTTTTATAAAAGTTAATCAGGGCACAATATATGGCTCAAAATCTTGGTTGAAACTCCCAACACACTCTTTAACAAAAAGACTATACGGTTCTATTAGAAGATAACGGAGTGCTAATCGAAAATTTGCAGTTCAAAAGACATAAATATGAAAAGATAACCTGTAGCATCATGAGAGTTTTTGGATAAAATGTAGACTTCATATTTGATTCAAATATCACAATGATGTACCGAATGAGGAGGAAGAAGAAAACATACCTTGGTGCTTGCTGTTGAATTTGTGATAAGGTTTTTGTTTTTATCATAATCTTCCTTTCTTTATTTTGCTCCTATGATAATTTCTGAAGTTAGGCTCTTTTTTTTTTTGGGATAAACTGGACAATTTCATTTAACAACGATTAGAGTTTACAATAGTTACGATCCTGAGGATCAATACAAGAGGCTGATAATCCATGCATTGCATGTCTATTTCCAACTTTGGTTAGATGTCTACAAGCAGTAATAGAGATAGTTTTTACATAAACGTTTCCTCTCTCGTCCGCTAGCATCCTGGCCATGACATAGGGTGGAGGAATAGACAAAACACATAATTTATTGAAAGCTGTAAGTGTCTATGCATGCTTTGCCAAGAGATGAGCTACTTCATTGCCGTGTGTGAAATTATGTTGAATCACCACCATGCTCATACCGGATATTAACAACCTGCATGATTTAATGATAAAGTCATAAGTTAAACATCCATCGTTAATGTAAGAAATTGCATGCGTGGCATCCGTCTCTATTCCAAAGGATATAACTTCCTCTCATTTGCTATGTGTAGCCCTTGGTAGAGGGCCTGGAGTTCAATGTGGACTGGAGCTCTTGAGATAAAATCCAATCTCCTTTTGGATTTCTAAAACACCTCTTATACCACCACTTGTGTCACCCTTTTCGAAAGCCCCGTCTATATTCAATTTATACTAACCTTACGCGGGGGAGTCCAATGGAATTTTATGGCAATCTTCCTATCCAAGTTAGATTCTCACACCGTGAGTAGCTTATGCTCGGTGGCCTGGTTCATGATCCATTTTAAGGAGACATTGTTGGTGTTGTTGTTAATATTGTTATTGTTTCTATTTAAACATATATTCCATATAATGAATGAAAATAAGTTATGCCATGATAGGTATTTGTTTGTTAAGAAAGGGTTCTTATCGCGAAGGTATAGAAGTCAGTTGTCCCTATTTGGGTGTTAGTTGGTTGTGTTAATACCTAACTCTCCCCAAAGATTTTGAGTGACAGTACACTTAAGAAAAATATGAACGATTGTCACCGTCTCCTTGCGACAGAATGTGCATTGGATCATTAATATTCATACCTATAAGAGCTAGGTAGTTTCTACAAGATAGCCTATTATGGCAGCAAAACCATAAGAAAAATTCACTTTATTAGGGCATTGAAGTTCCCATATCCAATTAAATTCGTTGATGTAGGTGTTTCCTTGTCAATCAGATCATAGCAAGATTTTGTAGTAAAAGATCCCTCCTTATTAATGTCCCATATAAGGGTATCTTTGGTACTGTTTGGGGATAAAATGATAGAGGTAATTCTTTGGTGTATTTCAGTAGAAACGTTGAAGGGGATTTTACTAAGATTCCATTTATTATTGGTTCTAATATTTCTGATTGTGACAATAGACTCTTGCTTGGTTAGGGGCCTGTCACAAAACTTCTAAGGTTGTTGGAATTAAGGATCCACTTGTTTTCCCATATATTAGGAGAAGAATTATTGTGAGTAGAATACCATGTTGGCATATTAACCACCCCTTAACAATGCTTTTCCAGATGAAGGATGTATTATGATTAGAGTTAGTAATGTATTTTTTTATTAAAATATTTGCCCACGGATTCAACGGGCTATTGGCTAATCTTCATACTAAGCTGGCTAGAAGGGCTTCATTTTTAGATCTAGCTTTCTTTAAACTCGCCCCACCTTGTTCCTTTTTCTTTGTGACAACATCCCAACTAATAAGATGTAATTTCTTTTTAGTATCATTTGCGCCTCATAAGAATTTTTTTTATATTTGATCAATCGTTTTTAGGGTTTTGTAGGTAATAAGGTATATTGCATGTAGTAGGCTGGTTGGCTAGATAAGGTCGATGATATTAGGGTAGCTCTACCAGCTAAATTTAAAACTATTAATTTTCCAACCTAAAAGTTTTGCTCTCATGATGTCAATGTTATGTTGGTAGTCCTTGTGATTAGGATTACTATTGATTATTAGGAACCCTAGATATCTTTCAAAAGATTTATGACATTTGATGCCTAGGTAAGAGGAGATATCAGTTGTAGTGGTGATATTACAATTCTCAGAAAAAATAATTCTTCATTTTCTGTAATTAATAGATTGTCCGGAGATTTCACAGACGTAGTCAAGAGCAAATCTAATTGTGGATCACGTTTTATTATTTGCTTTCCCCCGTTAGAACAAGGCCATTGAAGCATAAGTGCAACAAGGGAAGACAATTATAACTTAAGTTAATGGAATCTCATTTCCTAATGTCGACTTGGTGATTAATCTACGTGGATAACATTTTCATACATAATATGAATATATACGGAAACACGGGGTCCCCTTGTCTAATACCCCTACTTGGATAAAAGAAGATTGTTTTGGTTTCATTTATTAAAACATTTGTTGAGGAAGTATTAATGCAAGATATAATTAGTTGTGAAAATTTGGTAGAAAACAAGTAGATGAGAGTTCTATAAATAAAGGACCACTCCAATTTATCAAAAGTTTTCTCTAAGTCAATCTTGATTAACATACTACTAGTCTTGCCTCTATATTTCTTGAATTGATGGATAAAATAATTATGACAATGTCACTAGCTCTTCTATTTGTAACGAAGCTAAATTGGGTAGGGTTAATAAGCTTATCAAGAAAAGGTTTTAGTCTATTAGCTACAACTTTTTATAACTTTATAGATAGTATTGCGCAAGCTAATTGGGAGAATATTGTTGGCATTGAAAAATATAGGAATTAAACATAAATAAGTAGAGTTGATTTCAGGAGGTATTGAGCTATTATTGAAGACTTTGTGAAAAAAATTCCTCACAGACTTCCCTATAATGTGCAATACTTCTGATAGGAAAAAGGGTGCAAACCGTCGGGCCCAAAAGACTTGAATGGTTTAAAGGAAGATATGGCAGAGTTAAATTCACTATCTTGTACGGGTTTATTCAAATCTAAAATGTCTATATTTTCAAAACTAGTAGGGCTTAGTTTAATACTAGCCAATTGATTGCCTCATGGTTAATGGCAAAACAGACGTGAAGTGGGCAGGAGTGTAATCTAATAGATCCTTTTGATATTGCCAATGTCCTTGATCATTCTTAAAGAAACTAATGTGATTTTGTCTTTTTCTATTAATAGTTGAGATGTGGTAAAATCTCGTATTAGCATCACCTTTATTAAGCCAATTAATCCGCAATTTAAGTTTTCAATAATCTTCTTCCAACTTTAAAATATTATTGTAATCCTTATAAGGGATTGCTCTAGGTTCTAAAGGAAAAGACTTTGGTTATAATTGTTGGAGTTTTGAATGCCATTTAATCAAGCCGGAATTCTATTCTTATTTCTAAAAATGCTTTCAAATATTGTTTTCTCCCATATTTAATATTCTTCGTGAAGGTTTTCGTAGCCTCAAGGAGTTCCTTATTTTTCCAGTTGGTAGCTACTACATTGGTAAAGTCAGAGTGAATGCACCAAATATTTTCTAATCTAAAAGGCTTGTGTGGATGATTGAAACAATTATTAAGCTTAACCAAAATTGGGTTGTGATCCGAGTATTTTTTGGGAGGTGAGTGATTGTGGCATTAGGAAAAATATTTATCCATTCCTCATTAGCTAGAATACGGTCTAACCTTTCCATGATTAGTCCGTTATTTTTTCTTCTATGGTTAGACCACGTAAACTTGCAACATTTAAAGCCTAAATCGATAAGGTTTCACTTATTAATATATTTCCAAATATTAGAGGACCTAGAACAAAGTCACCCTCTATCATCCAAGGTCCATTATGACTTTTATACATAAAAGTAAAATTATCCCACATTAGATCCCTATAATAATTCTTTGTACTTGCATAAATTGCAGTAAATAGCCATTGAGTTTTAAAGAACGTACCTCGATTAGGGCATGAATTTCCTGACCTCTCCTAGTGAAATGCTGGACTGTGACTATGTTATGGTTATAGAGGATAACCATGTCACCTGTTTTCCCTTCTATTGGGACTTCTATAAGCTCTGAGAAGTTGAAGTCATTGAGCAATGATGCATATGCCATCATCCTAGTTTCTAGTAAGGCAACCATGCATGGCCTATGGGTGTCGATAAGTTCCCTAAAATTTCTACGTAATTCATCATTGTTTTCTCCCATAATATTCCAAAATTAATAATTGTGGTGGCCCTATTCATTTCTAAGGTTTGGCGTTGGTTGACATTGGCTTCCATTTCCACGATGTTGTGGTTACTCCTCCTTGGTGGTACAACATCACTACTTATTTCCCCATTGTTGGATCTTGTGGTGGCCGTATGTGCGTTGAACATTTGTACATTGTACTGGGGCAACTTAAGATGTAATTCTTGCTCCACAGCTCTGGTAAGAGAAATATGTTTATTTCGTTTAGGCTTGAAAACTCCACACTCAGCTCCATACCTTGTTGTGGGAGTTCTTCTTATTCCCCTACTTGATGTTGTACTGGGTTCATGTCTGGTTCTTGTACATTGACTTGGTGATTGGGGTACAAGTTGACTGGGTTTTGGTTTATTGGATTGACTTATTCTTGGTTTCCATGGAGGTTCCAGGGCATGAAGATGGGGTTTAGGTTCGTATTCTTCTCTGGTGGAAATAAGGGAGGATTCATTGGTAGGTTTATTGTTAAGTGTTGGTTTGGAATTTGTGGTAGGTTTCACTGTTCTTGCATTGCTTGAATTAATGTGTAATGCATATTAGGTGCTAGTGGATGAAGGTAGTTGTTGAACCATACCTAGTTTGTATAGTTGTTCATAGCTAAATGCATTCTTCCTGAGATTAGCTGGGCTAGATATCGTGTATTTTGTATTATTATCACCATCTCATGCCCGTTGATTTGGATATTGAAGGTGCTGGAATGGCCCAGTAGACCCGCTTCTAGCCAAGAGTTTGGTTGATAGTTTTGTGGTTGTGGGGGAGATGTGAAGAAGAGAGATTGGTTGGGGAGGTGAGGTGGTACTAGTGGTAGGTTGTCCATATTTTGGTTCATTTGTTGGTGAGGAACATGAACTAGTCTGAACCTTCTTTTTGCCATAAAAGGTAACCTTGGCATACTCTTCTCCATTAGAGGAGCTTATATTGGTGTTTACCTTAGTTGTTAGTGGTGCGGAGGTAGGGCTAATTATTTTAGGTGTAGGTTCAATTTGCATGGAGATCGATTGGGGTGGCGTGTGGGATTTAAGGGGATTTTGTGAAGATTTGTTTGATGCCACATTTTTCAATACTTCTTTTGTTTGGTATTCCATCTTTGCATGCAAAGACAAGTGGTTTTTGTACATACCAGGTTCTGAGGTAAGGGTAGTGTTAGTAGATTGCGTATTGGAAGATTGTGTAGAAGAATTAAATAAATTAATATTGTTTGTAGTGGTAGAGTTATTAATATTATTTTGTTTTATTAAGTTTTATTCCAATGATTGGGGTGAAGTTTCCAAAGTTTCCACTGCCCCCTCCATATGTGAGGAGTTAGCATTAGAGGTGTCCACTTTCAAGTGCATGCATTGGTTGAATTTTTGTGTAACCAGTATTTGGGTAGTGGTTCTGTCATATACCATGGGTAGAGCCTCTAGAATGGCAAAATGATTTGAGTATTGTAAGGTTTATTTGGAAGAGGAATTACCAGAATTCCAAGTGGATTTCCTGATCTTGTTGTCAGAATTAGAAAGATCAAGTCTCCTTTTCAATATATCTAAGTTTTTGAGTGTTAAGAAATTTACATGTGTCAGCATCAAATATTCTTGCATTAATACCTGAGGATGTTTCCTTGGATGGTGGAGTGGAGTGTGTACTGATTGCCAATTTTTGGAGAATGAGAATGTTATCCAATCTCCTTGACAATTGTCCCGTGTGACTGTGTCTTGATTTTCCTGTGGCACTTTGGACTGTATAGGTTGCATATTGGAGAATTGGCATTTAACACGGTTGTGGCCTAATCTATCACAATTCTTGCATAAAAATTTTGTCTTCATAATGTATTTGTTGTTTATAGTTCCCAATGTAAACAAAGGGATTAACAAGCATATCCATCAGAACCTCCGCACACAACCTTGCATAACGACCTCTTAATGTTGATGAAGTGCATGCATCAATTCTAAGCAACCTTCCAATTTTATTCCCAATTTTCTGTAATATGATGGTATCATAAAATTCCGTTGGGAGCTCAGGCAGACGAATCCATACTGCCGAGAGTAATTGCTTGCCTTCACTTGCTACAAATTGAGGTTCCCATTTTTGTACTGAAAGGAGAAAATCATTTATGAACCATGGACCATTGTTCAAAGCCTTGGACATGTTTTCCTCCTTATTGAATTTAGCAATAAAGCAGCCTGCTCCAAAGTCCATGAAGTTTTCAGTAGGATTTCGTAATTGATGTATTTTACTCTTGAGATATTGGTGGAGGATGCGTTTTCCTTAAGTTTGATGACTAGTGAAAATTTTCAGGGTTTGTAAATGCATTGGAGGTCATCTACTGATAGGTTGATTCTTAGATTTTCACTAATTTCATCAAATGCTTGCGTACACATACTTGCCTGGGCTAGATCTTTCATAGGAGAATCGAGTAGCATAGTTTGCGTGTGTGGTCCTTCAGATTGCATGGATGTATGGGAAATTTGATTTTCATTTGGAGTCTATCAGTAGCATTCCTTGAATCAGAGTGTAGGTGATTGGAGTGATGTGGTTGAGTAGTAGGCTGTGATTTAGTCTCTACTAAGATGGTATTATAATTACCTCTATTTGCATGAGGAATGTTGGGCGGCTTAGGGGGGATTTTGTGGGGTTGATTGGTGGAGAGTGGGGGGTCCGTCATTAGTGCAAGAGGTTTAAGATGATGATGAGTCTAGAGAGAAGTAAGACCTTCTCTCTCTAATTATTTACTTACTGTTTTCTTTACCCTGAAGTTAGGCGTTGACTAGCTTAATTTCATACATAAATATCTGTAGTAAGAACAAATTATCTCTAAATAATATTGACTGAACTTCAGATAAAAATATCGAAAGTTTTTTTCTGTCAAAGCTAAAACTTCAGGAAAAAAAAAATATGCAAACTTCGGAAATTTTATATGAAGTAGGCTTTGAATAGGCTAACTTCATATCCATTTTTATGTCTAAAGTTTGCAATTTTATAGGCGAATTTATGAACTTCAGACCCGCTAGTGAAAAGTTGGTCCTAAAGCGAGCAGACTTACAAACTTTTGTACATTACAAGTATAACTTTGATGGTGGCACAAAATTCGGGTATATTTGCACTTATCCCCGTTTCCTCCTTAATCCACCTGAAACCCAAGGTCACAAATATTAGCGTTTTCCAATTTAAATTGGATACATACTATAATAATTCAGTAAGGTTATAAACTTATAGTAGAACCTAATTATATAAACCAAAAATCTAAAAAATAAGGTTTGGTTTGGTTCGGTGTCAGTTTTCAAAGAACATTGGCATTTTTATGTATCTATTACTTCCCACCAACGTATGTACCATGTAATTCTACCTAGCATTGACATAGACAAGCTAATTACCTCGTAAAATTTTCGGGTGATTGAGTTTCATGTCGTATATACACCGAATATATGCACCTTTGATTTTCATTTAAACCCTAAATAAATCATTAAGTCTTCACGTAGTTTTGTCTTTGTTCTATTTTTGGAAGTTAAATTGAAAAAAAAAAGCAAAAAGAAAAAGAAGGGTCCAAGTAACATAGTAAAGTACTTACTATATTCGAGCATTTGACATTATGTGTTGCTTTTGTTTTGATCCAAATTAAGTAGATTTTCATGCTGTTCATGATAGCTTAGTTCCACAAAGTCACTCTCGATGTTATAGTTTCATTGTATTTTACATAGGTAAATCTAAAATCTAGACAATGTGAATTCTAAGTTAAATGAGTTGTCTTGAGATATAGACAATATGTAAAGTAGTCTTATATACCCTACCAAACGACCCCTAAAGTATTCTTACGTGCCCTGCCTAACGACCCATAAGTATTTTACATATGTTTGACTTACATGTTAAGAGAAATAAAATAATAAAAAACGAGGAGAATATTGCAACAAAAAGAAAGAGATAATTCTTATTGAATTTTGTGATGATTTACAATGGGGTAAGACCCCTTTATTTATAGGAAAAAAATAACTTAGCCACAAAATAACAAACTCTCTAAAAGATAACATTCACTCTAATTATAATTCTATTCATAACACTCCCCCTTGAATGTCTACTCAATAAGTAATGTGCCTCGTTAAAACCTTAACTAAAATAAAACCCAGTGAAAAAAAATTCTAGTAAAGGAAAAAGAATACACATGTTTAATAATGCGCTTTTTGTTTGCCTCGCTAAAAATCTTGCAAGAAAAACCTAGTGGAAAAATCCTTGTAAGGGAAAAAAGTGCAACGAGCATTAACTCCCCCTAATGAGAGCATCAATTCACATCCTTGAGCCTCCGCATCACAATCTTATACACTAACTTCTTGAAAGTTGACATCGGTAGAGACTTGGTGCACAAATCAGCCATATTATCACTTGAACGAATTTGTTGCACATTGATATTACCATTCTTTGGAAGATATGTGCGGAAAATAACTTTGGTGAAATGTGCTTTGTCCTGTCTCCTTTTATGAATCCTTCCTTCAATTGGGCTATGCAAGTTGCATTGTCTTCATACAAAATCGTGGGTAGTTTGTCACACTTCAACCACATTTGTCTCGAATAAGACGTATTATAGACCTCAACCACACACATTCTCGACTTGCTTCATGAATAACAATTATCTCAGTATGATTAGATGAGGTAGCCACGATTGATTGCTTAGTCGATTTCCAAGATATGACAGTGCCTCCAGATGTAAACACATAGCCTGTTTGAGATCGAGCTTTGTATGAGTCAGATAAATAACCAGCGTCGACATAACCAAGAAGATCAAGGCTGCAATCATTGCCATAAAATAAGCTCATATCGCTAGTCCCTTTTAGATACCGCAATATATGTTTGATTCCATTAGAATGTCTCCTTGTAGGAGCAGAGCCATATCTTGCTAAGACATTAACATAAATAGTTATGTCAGGCATTGTAGTATTAGCAAGATACATTAGTGCACTGATTGCACTAAGATATGGTATTTCAGGACCAAGCAACTCTTTATTTTTTTCTTGATGTCGGAATAGATCCTTATTCGCATCAAGTGATCGAACAACCATCAGAGTACTTAATGGATGTGCCGTTTCAATACTTTTTCTGTGTAGGCAGATTGATGAACAAAAATCTCGTTTGCCAAATGTTCAATTTGTAAATCGAGATATAATATTGTCTTTCAGAGATCTTTCATCTCGAATTCCTTCTTTAAATAATCAATTCTTTTGGAGTTTGTAGGAGTTCCAATAAGGTTTATGTTATAGACAAAGACGACAAGTACAACAAATTCTGATGTTGATTTCTTTATAAAAACACATGAACAAATGACATCATTTATATAACTTCCTTTAATAAATATTCACTAAGACGATTATACCACATTCGTCCTGATTGCTTTAGACCATACAAAGATCTTTGCAATTTGATTAAAAATATTTCCCGGGACTTTGAATTATGTGCGTTAGGCATTTTAAATCCCTCAAAAAATTTCATGTATATCTCATTACCAAGTGGGCCATAAAGGTAGGCGGTAACCACATCCATTAAATACATGTCAAGATTTTCATGGACAACAAAACTAATGAGATAACTGAACGTTATAGCATCCATAACAGGTGAATATGTCTCTTCATAATTGTCACCAGGCCTTTGTGAAAATCCTTGTGCAACAAGGTGTGCCTTATATCTTTGTACCTCATTTTTCTCATTTCTCTTACATACAAAGACCCATTTATAGCCAACAGTCTTAACACCATTAGGTGTTTGGACTACAGACCCAAACAACTTCACGTTTCGCAAGTGAATTCAACTCTGATTGGATTGTTTCTTGCCATTTTGGCCAATCACGTCCTTGTCGATATTATCCAACAGATTGAGATTCAAGATCCTCACTATCTTGCATAATGTTAGATGCAACATTATATGCAAAGACATAATCCACCACGATATCCAATCGATTCAAATTTGTCTCAACATCGATCGGATTTATTGATAGTTCCTTATTTTCTTAAGTTTGGTTCAGTGTTTTCCTCACGAACCTCAAGATTGGTTAAATCATGGATTTCTTCATGAGCTCTTTCGTAGTGTCATCTTGGTCATTTATTTTTATTTTTCTAGGATTTCGATCTTTAGAATCCAATGGTCTGTCACGTTTTAGGCGTGCTTTTGACTCATTAGCTATGATACTAAAAGCTTTTCCAACGGGAACATCAATACAAAATGGAACATTCTATGCAGGGATATGTGATTTTGTTATCCTCAGATCTGTAAATGCGTCTGGCATTTCTCTGCAAGTGAATGATCTTTTGCATCTCTTTTTCACAAATAGAGGCACGTGGATCAAGATAAGACAATGATGGATTTTTTCACAAAATTTCCCGTTTGGTTTCACTAATTTCTCCTCCTACTTTTGAGAAAAGTGTCTCATAGAATCAACAATTTGCAAATCGTACAGAACAAATCCCATGTTAATGTTTCGAGGTAGCGAATAATGGAGGGTGATTCAAACCCAACATATATTCCTAACCTTCTTTGGGGACCCATTTTGGTGCTATATGGCGGTGCTACAAGCACATATACTACGCATAAAAAAATTCTTAAATGGAATATATTAGGTTCATGACCCAAAACTAATTTCAACGGAGAATACTTATGATAATTTATCGGTCTGAGACGAACTAGCATTGATGCATGCAAAATGGCATGACCCCAAACAGAAGTAGGTGACCTCGTTTTCATGAGTAACAACCTTGCTATCAATTGCAGACATTTAATCAAAGACTCTGGAGGCCATTTTGAGTGTCCTACAGGATGTTCCACTTTTATCCCAATTGATAAGCAATAATCATTAAATGCTTGGGATGAAAACTCAACAGTATTATTGTAACAACCCGGTCCGTCGTTATGTAAAACCTGCATTTAAAACTGTTGCTATTGACTTATTATAGATTGATAATTCTATTATTAATGTGTTAGAGTTGATAGGCTTGAAATCAGAATGATTAAATGAGAATTCAGGCACTTAGTCCTTAAGAATAACCTTAAAATTGGAAAAGTCAACTAAGAGTTGACTTATTAGTAAACGACGTCGGAATGCGGATTTTATGGCTCGGATAGCTTCGTTAGGTGATTTGGGACTTAGGAGTGTGTTCAGAATAATTTTGTGATGTCCGGTGTAGAATTAGGCTTGAATTGGCGAAAGTTAGTTTTTGGCGATTTCCGGTCAACAGTGGAAAATAGGCTATCGGGATCAAAATGGAATTCCGACAGTTGGAGCAGGTTTGTAATGTCATTTTGGATGTGTCTACAAAATTTCAGGTCAATCAGAGTTGATTTGGATAGTTTCGACATCATTGGTGGATTTTAGAAATATCAAAGTTCTTAGGCTTGAATCCGATGTGAATTTGGTGTTTTGATGTTAGTTTTGGTGTTTCAAGAGTGCAACTAAGTTGAATGATGTTATGGGACGTGTTGGTATATTTGGTTGGGGTCCCGAGGGACTCGGGATTGATTTCGGGTGATTTACGGACTCATTTGGACTTAGAGCGATTGCTGGTTTTCTGGTTTTTGTGCAGCAGGGTTTTCTTCTCTGCGATCGCGTAGGGAGAGTCGCGATCGCGTAGTTCAATCGTGAGGGGCAGCATTTTTATTCTCTGCGATCGCATAAAGGCGTCCGCGATCGCAGAGGTTGAGCAGCGTAGGAACCGCGATCGCGGGACTAACGTCGCGATCGCGTAGAGTACTCTGAGGGTCAGGCGAGTTTGTGCATCGCGATCGCGTGTATTGGAGTGCGATCGGGTACGTTTGGTAAATGGAACATTGCGATCGCGTGAGTGAGGTTGCGATCGCGTTAGTTAAAGACTTATTGAGTCGCGATCGCGTGGCTTATGCCGCGATCGCAATGAGTAAAATGAGGGCTGGAGAGGTTTGTTCTTCGCGATCGCGTGAGAAATTCCGCGATCGCGGTTCATTAATCACTGGGCAGTTAAATAATAACCCTTCCGCGACTTAACCCTTATTTCACCATTTGTGTACGGGCAGAGAGCTTTTTGGGCGAATTTTGAAGGAGGAAATCAGTGGGTTGCATAGAGGTAAGTAATTTGATTATTAAAACTCGTTTATGGGTGATTATAGACCATAATCCCAGCCTTTAATTCATGAAAAACAGTAGAAAAATAGGATTTGGGGGCTTGCGATTATGAGACCTTTAGGGGTTGATTTGAGGGGTCAAACGGACTCTGGTGTTCTTTATATGTACGGAATCGTGAGAAGATGAAGTACATTTTTCTGTAAAAATTTCTGAGTTTCGGGACGTGGGCCCGGGGGTCGGGTTTTGACCAATTTCGGATTTTTGAGCAAAATTTTATATCTTTCGATTGAAATTCGTTCCTTAAGCATATATTGATGATAAAAATCTGAACTTGGTAGATTTGGATCCTTCAGAGGTTGATTCGCGAGGCAAGCGCATTGCAGAATAGTTTTCGGGCTAGTTTTGAGGTAAGTAATGTCTTTAAATCCTGTCCTGAGGGTATGAAACCCCGGACTATGCACCCTTTCACGGGTTTTGAGATGAAACTATTGGAACTTTGGAAATATCTTCCGTATTTAGGCGACTATTGAGTTGCGAAACCGATATCTAAGCCTATGCTTAAATTAGTATTATTTTATTATGATATGAATTGGGCTGTAAGCCGTGTTTGGGGCCTAGTGCCGACTTGTTTACCCTTTGAGGGTTGTTTTACTATATTTCCTCACTAATATGCTATGATTTTTTGCACTCAGTCTTTTCCTGATAAATTGTTTTGACACTCAGAGTATTTTAATACTATTTATTGAAACATGAAATACTGCTTTGGGTCGAGAACCTGGTATGTTTATGGCCTAAGGGCAAATTGAGAGTGTCTGACTGAGTGGTGAGGAGGCTTTCAGGCCTCAGGAGTGTGGTAAGGAGGCTTTCAGGCCTTAGGAGTGTGGTGAGGAGGCTTTCAAGCCTCAGGAGAGTGGTGAGGAGGCTTTCAGGCCTCAGGAGTGTGGTAAGGAGGCTTTCAGGCCTTAGGAGTGTGGTGAGGAGGCTTTCAAGCCTCAGGAGAGTGGTGAGGAGGCTTTCAGGCCTTATGTTATTATAGCGCTTGGGCTGTAGGAGCCCCTCCGAAGTCTGTACACACCCCCAGTGAGCGACGGTACCGATATTGAGTGATGATGATTGCCCGCGGGGCTGATACTGAGTGATGATCGATATTGAGTGATTGAGGGAATCCCTGAGGGTAACTGTTATGAGAAATGATTTTGGCCCGAGGGGCAGATTTGTGATGTTTTTACTAAGCTTTCGAACTAAGCTTTACTTCATTTTCAAACTGGGTTTTACTGAGAATTTTACTGGGATATACTTATATTACACTTGTTTTCAAAGGTTTCTGAAAACTGATTTCGAACTTATTATTTGATGAATACTACATGGTGACTTGNATTCACGGGATTTCGAGGTAGCTGTCTAGCGTCCACAGCTTCTCCATTTCTCTTCCCTATTTAGCTTTAGAATTTGATTCAGAGACATATACTATAGTTTTAGCATAGTTAGATTTAATTATTCTTAGATGCTCATGACTATTGACTCCAATTCTGGGAGGTTGTTTAGAGTTGTTTAGTTCATTATTGGGGGCGCTAGACTTATATAATTTATTTCTATATTATGACTGTTGTTTATTATTAAATTGTGAACTGTTATAATTGAACAAAAGCGTAGTAATGTGATGGTTGGCTAGCCTAGTTCCACGGTAGGCGCCATCACGACCTGTTAGGATTTGGGATCGTGACAAGTTGGTATCAGAGCACTAGGTTGCATAGGACTCAACGGTCATGAGCAGGTTTAGTAGAGTCTTACGGATCGATACAGAGACGTCTATCTTCGAGAGGCTGCAGAACCTTTAGGAAACATCTCTATTTTCTTGAACTCTTTCGTGCCAATCTATTGATTCTTGAAATCTAAACTTACGTTGTTTCATTCTCTCACAGATGGTGAGGACACGCAATACCGATCAGGGTGACCAGGCACCAGCCAGACCCACAAGGGGTCAAGGCCGTGGTAGAGGTAGGGGACCAGCCCAGGCAGCTGCCGGGGTAGTACCACAGGATTCCCCTATCGTTCAGGATCAAGTTCCAGCCAATGGAGCTCCTGCGGAAGAGGCTCAGGCACCGGCAATGCCTATTGTTATTCCGGGTCTTCAGGAGACCCTGGATCAGATATTGACGGTGAGTTCCAGTTTAGCTCAGGCAGTTGCTATGTCCACTACTGCCAATGCAGCTCAGACCGGGGGAGGCAATCAGACTCCAGCTGCCCGGACACCTGAGCAGGTTGTACGGGGTATTCAGGCACCAGGAGCAGC
>ML273149.1:1020-20095 GCA_005239495.1 Nicotiana undulata
AAGAACTTCCCATTAGAAATATATCATATTAATACCTACTTGCATTACACTCCATGAAAGGGGACACAACCTTGGTTATCCTACCCATACTAATTACAATTTAAATTAGCCTCATTTGTTACTATTCTTTCTCTAAAATGGCAAACTGTTAATCACCACCCTTTTTGTTCACTAACGGAATAGAACTTCGATTAGAGTTAATAACCACACTAACATAGTGATATTTTCACACCTATTCCCTGTGGGATTCGACCCCAACCTTGTTGGGTTATTATATTTGACTTCGACTGCTTTACACAATTTTAGAAGTGTAATTTGAGCGTATCAGCTGCTTCGAAGCTATCGAGCTTCGTTCGTTCAAACCTTGAGTGAAGGCTTGCACTGCCCAGTCATCGGACACTGTAGGTAATTCTATTCGCACCATTTGAAACGAGATACGAACTCACACAACATCTCGTTTTCTCTCTGTTTGATTTAGAAGACGTCAGATTTCCTTGTAGCAACCTTGATTGCACTGGCATGTGCCTTTATGAAAGAGTCTGCCAGCATGGAAAACGAGTCTATTGAATTCGGGGGTAGGTTGTGGTACCATATCATGGCCCCCTTTGATAGCGTTTCTCTGATTTTTTTCAACAGGACAGATTCAATCCCGTCGTCCTTCAGGTCGTTTCCTTTTACAGCATATGTGTAAGTAGTGATGTGCTCATTGGTGTCTGAGGTCCCATTGTACTTCGGGAGATAGGGCATTCTGAATTTCTTCGGGATGTGTTTTGGAGCAGCACCCGATGGGAATGGCTTTTGCACGAACTTCTTTGAATCTACACCCTTCAGAATCGGGGGTGTGCCCTGGATCTGATCGACCCTCGAGTTATAGGTCTCCACCTTTTTGTCGTTAGCTTCTATCTTCTTTTCGCCCGATTCAATCCTCTTTGTGATGTCCTAGAGCATTTTCATAATGGCGGGGTCGGCTGCTGACCTGTTGTTGCTCGATCTTCTGGTGCCTGTTCGACTCGAGGAGCCGCTTTCGGTGGTGCAGTGCTAGGAGTTTTTTATGGCTTTGTTGCTGAGCAATAGCCATCTGTTGTGCCAGCAACATTTCAAAAATAACGTGAAGGCTAACCTCATTTTCCTCCCGAGCTGGAGTTTTTTGAGCTTCCTGTTGGTTTCCCCAGCGTATACTCCCTTCGGTATGGGAACTTATATCGACATGTTGGGCATTGCGTGTGCCCACGTCCATTCAAATTGGCTCTGGTGCGTCCTCAGGGTTTCGTAGTGGTACACTGGCGCCTGAGATAGCTACACCATTCTCTCCATGATCCTCAGGACCGTTGTTCTCATGTGCGTTAACTGTGTTAGACAGTTTTTACCTAAGATCAAAGATCCCTGGACAAGAAAAAGTGTGAAGGATAACTTATGTTTTTTCAGTAAACCAGCACTAAAACAATCACTATTATTTTTAGCCCCACGGTGGGCACCAAACTGTTTACCTTGAAAATAGTAATGACAATTATATTTGATTTTGTGGTTCTAAAAAATATGTGATTTATTTTAATACTAGTTGTTAGGCAATAGATGATTAGTGTAAGTTAGGAAAATAATGTAGGACTAAGAGAAAGTAGTGATACGCAAACCAAGCTGTCTCAGATTAGGGTCTCGAGCCGGCCGAGGTAGGGTCTCGAGGTCGAGTTACAGTGTTAACAGTGAGTAGTCGATGGAGGATTAACAGTACAGAGGGCCTCGATGACGGCTATTTATGATCAATAATGAGAAATAAATTAAGAACACTTAATGAAGCATAGTAAATGGAAGCAATAAACCAAACGAACAACGATAGAGTATGTTTAAGTTAGAGAGCAGAGAATTTTCTTGTTCTTGTATTTAATATCATGTGTGTCACAAAATGACAAGGGTCCCCTTTATATAGGATGGAGGAATCCCAACATAGTACATGTGCAATTATTACAAAGATATGCAGTTGGTACATCTATTTAATGTCACGGTACGAACTTGTACTATTCTTGCAACTTGGTCAGCTTTAACCATGTTCCTTTTGGGAATTTCCCGTTTGCTCATAGTGGTTGTTGATTTACACCACCCCGGGGTCGATCGTGGAAAAGCCTCGATGTCAAACCTCGAGCTATGCTTTGATCCCTCCGAAGACGGGCTATGAAATGCCATAATGATCATAAAATCGGACTCTCCGATTTTAGCCGTATACGCTACTTTAGCTAATGAATTGGAAGCTATGGAAAGAAAATAGGAAAAACGCCCAAAAAGCCTCCCCGGGACCACGTCTCGTCATTGGGTAAATATCAAAAATTACGAACACCCATTCACTCACGAGTCTAACCATACAAACTTTACTTAAATCTGATACCCGAATCTCGATCAAAACCCTAAAATTGGACCTAAGCATTTTTCTCAAATATTCCCCAACTTTCCACTATAAATCACTAATTTAATGTTGAAATTGAAGACATAATCATGGAAATTAACCAAAACTAGGTAAGAATCACTTACCCCAAACACCCACGAGAGAATCTCTCCAAAAATCGCATTCTACCGAGCTCCCAATTAAATTTTGTGATATGAACTCAAAACCCTCATTTTTTATCTTTAAATTCTGCCTAGGTGTTCCTTCTTCGCATTCGCGGGCCACCTATCGCATTCGCGATGAACAAAAACACTCAAAGGACATTTCCAAACTCTTCTCAAACAGCCTGTAGTTTAATGCATATAACTTTACCTACAAAACTCCAAATGACAAATGGTTTAATATTTTGAATACCACACACCAAGATCTACAACTTTCGTGTTTTGGTCATCTTCTAACTATTTTTATATATTTTAAGATATAAGCTGCTAAAGTCAGCCTTGTGCAACACAAATTTCTTCTTCATCTTCCCGGACAGTCTGTAGTGTACCAGCCATAACTTTCTATACACAAATTCAAATGCTATAGAGTATACTTTTCTGAAAACTAGACACAAAGATCTACAACTTTCGTTTTGTTCATCTTCAAATTACTTATATATTGTGAGATATGAGCCTTCAAAGTCAGAACAACGTAACAGAGATTTTCTTGTTCACGAACACGAAGAAAAAAGTCCCTGAAGCCAAATCCTTCTTCACGAACGCGATCGGATCCTCGCAAACACGAACAACTGTAAAGACCCGTGGAATTCATAATAAAAAACGATGCCAGAATATATCCCCCTATTGATATAACTATAGAAATTCGTAAATCGGAACTTTTTGGAGTGAAAAATACCCCCCGGACTTGAGGATAGGATTTTCGCAAGTTGGTGCGGATCTGCGGTCACAGGTATGCGGATCGCATAGTTGCCGCATACTCGGGCATATTCCTTTTCCTTTTGGCTCAGCGGAAGGCCGATAATGCGGCAGGTTTGCGGACTGCATAACCGGAATGCGATCGCATTCCGGACCGCAAACCTGCATCGGGGCTTCTAATTTTTGATTTTTAAAACCCGACCCACAGCCTAATATAACACTCATCCCTCATAATTTTTAACTATATTCTGATAAAATAGAGAGAGGAGAGAGTGGGTTCTAGTGAGAGAGAGAGTTCCAACTTCATCAAATTTGATCCTGCATCACTGCTCAAGCCTGAATTGATCGAGTAGGACGCAATTTCTTCACTACAAGAGGTAAGCTTCTACCCCATCAACCCTAAATTTCCAGATTTTTATTAAAATGAACATGATTAGGTGAGTTCATGAAGATGGGGGCAGGAATCTTGCATGCATGTAACCAACTCGTCATAATCTAGTGAAGGGAAATGGGTTAGAGTAATCTTTCACTAAAAAGAGGCCATTTAATCTAGAGGAACACCTAGTGTTTGATAGAATGCTCAAGTGAGTTCAAGACATGATCATTATTCCTAATTCTAAGTTCAATTATGCCACATTGTGAACTAGATTGAAGGTGCTAGAAGGTCCGCTGAATTGTGGTAGAAATCTAAGAAAAAATCCCAAATCGAGGTATGTATGGCTAACTCTAATATTCATAGGATAAACCTATTGGTGTTCACTTTCCGGGAATGATTCTATTGTTTGATTCTCTATGGAATTTATGTGCCTTATGTGTCAAGTTTGGAAATTCTTGCTTCTATGTCGTTCTATGTTACTCCCATATTATTATGCTATTTAAGGGTATGACTTGTGATCATTACGTTCCTTTTTTTACTACGTCTGCAAATCCTCTTATGTGATGGTTGTGGTAGATGTGAAAGATCAAATTGATATGAAATATGAATCAAAGGATTAAAATGATATGAAATATGAATCACAAGGGTGAAATGATATGAGATGTGAATCAAAAGATGGAAAATGATAAAAGTGAACTAAAAGATCAAAGAAATGATGGGTGATGTGCTAGGGTGAGATGGCCTAGCCGATCGTCCCGGGATCGGACTCCATGCCGTACACATGGAGGTGTGAAATTGAGAGATGATATTGATTATTGCCTCACCGTTTCAGTTGAGATGGCCCAGCCGGTGAGATACCGGACTCCGTGTGAAAATGCCACGGTGATGATATGAGATATGATGTTGTTGGTGCCTCACCTAGGATGGCTTGGTCGGTCGGGTTGATACCGGACTATGTGTGATAACAAAACGGTGGTTTAGTAATAATAATAATACTTGGACTTAATAGAATATTAACCAAAGATTGCAAACGAGAAAAGAAACATGGTGACTCTTGTTGGTGTTTTCCCTTACCTCGGTGAATTGTTATATGATATCTCTATTTGTATCATTGCATGTTGATGTTTATCCTATCTAGAGTAGGGTTTGTTCATACATGCTAGTACTATTCAATGGCACTAACGTCCCTATTGTCGGGGGCGCTGCATCTTGTTAAATGGATGTAGGTGGTTCTGTAGCAGGTAGCGTTGATCGATGATATTGGTGCTTTCTCCTCCTCTCATCAGCAAATCTGGTGCACCCCATTTCCTCCCGGGGCCGTGTGTAGTTACATGTTGATCTCCTTTATACATGTTGTCCCTTTTAGAGGTATAGCCGGGGCCTTGTCACCGACAGGTCTATCTTCATTTCTCCATACTCTTAGAGGCTCCGTAGACACTTATGTGGGTTGTGTATATATATATTTTGGGTAGTTGATGGATTTAATCGTAATAGTGATTCCGTATCGTGAATATTGTAATTATTATGTATGTTCTAGAAGATCTAACGTTGGTAACGATGAAAGAGGAAAATATACTTAATGTTATGAATATATATATATATGCTTTTTATTTATCTCTTGCTACCTCATGTAAATAATGTATGCTATAAACACGGGGAGAAACGAGTCGGGTAGGAAAGGCTAATCAGGCTTGCTTGACCGGGTCACTTGGTTAGGCGTCGGTCACGTCCCTCGGTTTTGGGGCGTGACAAACTTGGTATCAGAGCCTATGTTTTTAAAAGTGTCCTAGGATGTCTCGGAGTCGTGTATAGTAGAGCCCTTCTTATCAGTGTGTTGTCAACCACATCTATAATTAGGGGGCTGCATGGACAATTAGGAATATTACTCTTCATTGTTATTCTGTATCGTGCGATAGAGTGAAAGGTGAGGTTGTTTCTCTCTAACTTGTGCATTGTTTCAACTTACAGTAGATGGCACCCAGGAAGAAAGTTATACTCGCCCTAGAGGCCAATGCCACCCCAGGAGTGGCCATAAATTCCCGATCAATTGGTGCGAGTGAGAATAATTCCCCGACCATGAATCAGCCTGACTCCTCCATTCCAAGCCAGACCATTCCAATTCCTGCTCCAACGGAGGGTGCTACCATCCCTCCCGCTGATATTCCTGATCCCCCTCCAGCCTCAGCTTCCGGTCCCGGTATTTCTGATGGGGACCTTAGGGGAGCTATTTAGATGTTGACACATATGGTGGCCTCTCACGCCCAGAGATCAAATGTTGCCCCCATATCCTCTAGCGGTCAAGGGGATTCCTCTAGTTCCAGGGTTAACCGGTTTCTTTAGCTAGCCCATCCAGAGTTCACAAGTACTGACCCCGAGGCTGATCCTCACGATTTCATCGAAGAGATGTACAAGACCCTCTGAGTCATGAGTTCTATTGAGCTAGAGGGAGTAGATTTGGCCTCCTGTCGCTTGAATGGAGCAACATATTCTTGGTTCGAGATGTGGGAGGATTCCGGTGAGGAGGGGAGCCCTCCGTCGAGGTGGGGTGAGTTCGCAGATGCTTTCATGGACTATTTCTTGGCCGCCGAGACTTGGGCAGCCCGTGCTTCAGAGTTTAAGGTCCTCAAGCAAGGTGGTAGAAGCGTGTGGGAGTATCATATGGAGTTTGTGCGCCTATCCAAGTATGTTGTCCCCATGGTGCCGACTATGGAGGCTAGGATTCGTCGATTTGTGTAGGGTCTTGGTCCCTTGGTTGTCAATGAAGCTGCTACAATTGCTCTACATTCCGACATTAATTATGGGAAGATAGTGGGATTCACCCAGGCTACAAAGGCTCGGAAATTGAAGCTTAGGACGGATCAAGAAGGTAGTAGTAGGGCCCAGTCAGCGGGCAACCCTGGAGGTTCATTTAGAGGTGGGAGACCAGTCCTCGGGGGAGGGTCATCAGGGTCATCCCAGTTTTATGCTCAGTATTTAGCTAGTGCCCCGCCATCAGGGAAAAGTCATCAACAGGGAGGTCGCTTTGGGCCCAGTCCAGGTAGCAGGAGGTTCCACCATCAGGGTCGATCAGGAGGGAGTTTCCAGCAATAGCAGAGGACCCTCTGTCCTAAGTGTGGGAAGTGGAATTCGGGACTCTGCCACCTGGACATGCCATTATTTTATGGGTGTGGGAGGAGAAGCCATATTCAGAGAGACTATCGTTCATCCATCTAGAGAGCAGGTTGGGGCATCGCCCATCCATCCATTTCTTAGTTGCTACATCCTCAGCACGCCCTCCAGCCCGAGGCCCTCCAGAACCAACAGGGCGTGGTGCAGCTAGGGGTGGTGCACGAGGTCGGGGAGGACCCGACCGGTTCTATGCCCTGAGTGGTCGTTAGAGTGCAGAGGCTTTCCAGATGTCCTCACAGGTATTCTGACTGTTATGCCCTTATTGATCTCGGGTCTTCTTTGTCATATGTTCCTCCTTTTATTGCTTCAAGTTTTGGGATAGAACCAGAACAGCTTCATGACTCGTTCTCAGTGTCGACTTTGATTGGTGAATCTATTACGGCCGCGCGAGTCTATAGGAATTGTGTTGTCACAGTATGTGGTCGGGATAACACGGCCGATCTTATTGAGCTAGGGAATGGATTGGCTCTATTCGTGCTTTGCTAAACTCGACTACCGAACTAGAATTATGAGGCTTGAGTTCCCTAATGATCCAGCTATTGAGTGGTAGGGGAATAATATAGTGCCAAGAGGTAGGTTTATTTCCTACCTTAAGGCCTCAAAAATTATCAGAAAGGGGTGTATCTACCATTTGGTCCAGGTTGCGGACACCACTTTAGAGGTGCCTGCTCCCGAGTCTGTGCCTATTGTGAATGAATTCCTTGATGTTTTCCCGGATGAGATTCCTGGGATCCCACCAGATAGAGAGATTGATTTCGGGATTGATGTATTGCCAAACACGCAGCCAATATCTATTCCACCCTACAGAGTGGCGCCAGCGGTATTGAGGAAGTTAAAGGAGCAGTTGAAGGATCTTCTAGAAAAGGGTTTCATTCGGCCAAGTGTGTCACCTTGGGGAGCACCGGTTCTTTTTGTCAGAAAGAAAGATAGATCGCTGCGGATGTGTATTGACTACCGGCAGCTCAACAAGGTCACAGTCAAAAACAAATACCCATTTCCTCGGATAGATGATTTGTTTGACCAATTGCAAGGTGCTAGGTTCTTCTCAAAAATTGATTTGCGGTACGGGTATCACCAACCAAAGATCAAGGAGCAGGATATTCATAAGACCGCCTTCAGGACTTGGTATGGGCACTTTGAATTCTTGGTAATGTCTTTTGGGCTAACCAATGCCCCAGCAGCTTTCATGGACCATATGAATCGGGTCTTCAAGCCATTTCTTGAATCTTTTGTGATAGTCTTCATCGGCGATATCCTTGTTTATTCACGAAGTCAGGAAGATCATACTAATCACCTCAGGGCAGTTATACAAACTATTCATCAGCATTAATTGTATGCAAATTTCTCAAAATGCGAATTTTGGCTAGAATCAGTTACCTTTTTGGGTCATGTTGTCTCCAGGGAAGGGATTCACGTTTATCCCTAAAATATTGCAACTGTGAAGGATTGGCCTAGACCAACGACCCCGACAGAGATTCGCAATTTCTTGGGTTTAGCTGGATTTTATCGGAGGTTCGTGGAAGGATTCTCTACTCTCGCCTCACCATTGACTAAGCTGACGTAGAAAGCGGTCAAGTTCCTGTGGTCTGACGCTTGTGAAAGGAGTTTCTAGGAATTGAAATCAAGATTGACTTCCACGCCGGTGTTGACCTTGCTAGAGGGTACCGAGGGATCTGTGGTGTATTGGGATGCCTCAAGGGTTGGTCTGGGTGTGTGTTAATGCAACGTGGTAAGGTTGTAGCGTATGCTTTGAGGCAGCTTAAGAATCACGAAAAGAATTATCCGACACATGATTTGGAGCTTGCAGCAGTTGTTTTTGCATTAAAAATCTGGCGGCACTATCTTTATGGGGTCCATGTGGACGTGTTCACAGACCACAAGAGTCTCTAGTATCTATTCAAATAGAAGGAGTTAAACTTGAGGCATATGAGATGGTTGGAATTGCTCAAAGATTATGATATGAATATCTTGTACCATCCAGGTAAGGCGAATGTGGTGGAAGACGCTCTTAGTCGGAAATCCATGGGTAGCTTGCTTACTTGGAATCATGTCAGAGGCCCTTGGCTCGAGAAGTATACCAGTTGGCCAGTCTGGGGGTTTGTCTTACGGACTCAGACAAAGGGAATGTTGTAGTGCATAATAGAGCTGAATCTTCGCTTGTGGCGGAAGTCAAGGAAAATCAATTCAATGATCCAGCAATGGCGCGGCTAAGGGAGGCAATTCTTAATCACAAGACAACAACTTTTTCAATTAGCAAAGATGATGGTGTTTTGCGGTGCTAAGGGAGATTATGTGCTCCGGATGTGGATGACCTTCGGGAGAGGATGATGGAAGAGGCTCACAATTCTAGATATTCCATACACCCAGGTTCTACGAAAATGTATCACGACCTCAAGGAAGTTTATTGGTGGAATAGTATGAAGAGGGGTGTAGCGGACTTTGTGGCTAAGTGCCCGAACTGTCATCAAGTGAAGGTCGAGCATCGGAGGCCCGGTGGGTTGGCGCAGCTTATAGAAATAGCAATATGGAAATGGGAAATGATCAATATGGATTTTGTGGTAGGGTTACCCCGCACTCCGCGAAAGTTTGACTCAATTTGGGTAATAGTGGATCGGCTCACGAAGTCAACACATTTCTTGCCGGTCAAGTCCACCGACACTGCAGAATAATACGCTCAGTTGTATATCAAAGAAATAGTCGGCTCCATGGGACTCTTGTTTCCATTATCGCGGATTGAGGGGCCCAATTCATAGCTAACTTTTAGAAGAAAGTTCAGCAAGGTTTGGGAACGCAGGTAAATCTTAGCACAACCTTCTACCCGCAGACTGATGGACAAGTAGAACGGACTATCCAGACACTTGAGGACATGTTGTGAGCTTGTGTGTTTGATTTTAAAGGTAGCTGGGATGATCATTTGCCACTTATAGAATTTTCTTACAATAACAGTTTCCACGCCAGCATTCAGATGGCCCCATTTGAGGCTTTGTACGGTAGGAGGTGTAGGTCTCCGATTGGGTGGTTTTAGCTTGGAGAGGCCAAACTGTTGGGACCGGATCTTGTGAATCAAGCCATGGAGAAGGTTAGAATCATAAAGGAGCGGTTGAAAGCTGCTCAAAGCCGTCAGAAATCCTATTCGGACGTTCGTCGCAGGGATTTGGAGTTCCAAGAAGATGATTGGGTGTTCTTGAAGGTATCTCCCATGAAGGGGGTCATGCGGTTTGGAAAGAAAGGTAAATTGAGTCTGAGATATGTCAGGCCCTATAGGGTCACTCAAAGGATAGAACAAGTGGCATATAGGTTGGAGTTGCCCCTTGAAATGTCATTGGTACACCCGGTGTTTCATGTGTCCACGTTAAAGAAAGTGATTGGAGACCCGTCTGCCATCGTACCGGTTGAGACCGTTGAAGTTAATGAAGAGTTCTTGTATGAAGAAGTTCCGGTTGCTATTCTGGATAGGCAGGTTCGTAAGTTGAAAAACAAGGAAATTGCTTTGGATAAAGTGTTATGGAAGAATCAACAAGTCGAGGAAGCCACATGGGAAGCAGAGAATAAAATGAAAACAAAGTGCCCCCATTTGTTTGAATAAGTCAGGTAGTCGTTTATGAAGTTGAGTATCTCTAAATAATTGCATTACATGTCATATTGTGTAGAGCCACCCCACTCCCCTAATCCCCCGTTCTCTTATGAATCCTTAATTGGTACTACATTTGTGCGTTATTGTGTTAACTGAATTATGCGGACTTTGTTGAAGTAACTGAATTATGTGGAATTCGTTGAAGTGTGTTTCGGGGGCTCTCTGACAGGTGGATAGGTCTAATTACAAAGGAAACTCTGGCGAAATTCTTAGGAAAAATCGCAGTTAGTGAAAATTGGGGGTTAGCACATTGTATTTTCAAACCCAAGTAATTCCCCGATCCTCATTCGAGGACGAATGATCTTAAGTGGGGGAGGATGTAAAGACCCGTAGAATTATTAACTAAAAACGATGCCTAGATAGATCCCCCTATTGATATAACTATAGAAATTCATAAATCAGATCTTTTTGGAGTGAAAAATACCTCCGAACTTGAGGATAGGATTTTTGCAAGTTGGTGCGGATCTGCGGTCCACTATGCGATCGCATAATAGGTATGTGGACCGCATAGTTGCTGCATACCCGGGCATATTCCTTTTCCTTTTGGCCCAGCTGAAGGCCAATAATGCGGCAGGTTTGCGGGCTGCATAACCAAAATGCGATCGCATTCCGGACCATAAGCCTGCGTCGGGGCTTCTAATTTCTGATTTTAAAAACCCGACCCCCAGCCTAATATAACACCCATCCCTCATAATTTTAACCATATTCTGATAAAATAGAGAGAGGAGAGAGTGGGTTATAGTGAGACAGAGTCCCAACTTCATCAAATTTGTTCCTTCATCACTGCTCAAGCCTGAATTGATCGAGTAAGACACCATTTCTTCACTACAAGAGGTAAGCTTCTACCCCATCAACCCTAAATTTTCAGATTTTTGTTAAACTGAAACATGGTTAGGTGACTTCATGAGGATGGGGGTAGGAATCTTGCATGCATGTAACCAACTAGTCATAATCTAGTGAAGGAAAATGGATTAGAGTAATCTTTCACTAAAAAGAGGCAATTTAATCTAGAGTAACACCTAGTGTTCGATACAATGCTCAAGTGAGTTCAAGACATGATCATTAATCCTAATTCTAAGTTCAATTATGCCACATTGTGAACTAGATTGAAGGTGCTAGAAGGTCCGGTGAATTGTGGTAGAAATCTAAGGAAAAATCCCAAATCGAGGTATGTATGGCTAACTCTAATCTTCATAGGATAAACCTATTGGTGTTCACTTTCCGGGTATGATTCTCTTGTTTGATTCTATATGGAATTTATGTGCCTTATGTGTCAAGTTGGGAAATTCTTGCTTCTATGCCGTTCTATGTTACTCCCATATCATTATGCTATTTAAGGGTATGACTTGTGATCATTACGCTCCTACTTTTACTACGTGTGAAAATCCTCTTATGTGATGGTTGTGGTAGATGTAAATGATCGAATTGATATGAAATATGAATCAAACGATTAAATGATATGAAATATGAATCACAAGAGTGAAATGATATGAGATGTGAATCAAAAGGTGGAAAATGATAAAAGTGAACTAAAAGATCAAAGAAATGATGGGTAATGTCCTAGGGTGAGATTGCCTAGCCGATCGGGCCGGGATCGGACTCCGTGCCATACACGTGGAGGTGTGAAATTGAGATATGATATTTATTATTGCCTCACCGTTTCAGTTGAGATGGCCCAGCCGATGAGATACCGGACTCCGTGTGAAAATGTCACGGTGATGATATTAGATATGATGTTGTTGGTGCCTCACCTAGGATGGCTTGGTCGGTCGGTTCCGGGACCGGACTCCGTGTGACAACAACACGGTGGTTTAGTAATAATAATAATACTTGGACTTAAAAGAATATTAACCAAAATATGGCAAACGGGATAAGAAACATGGTGACTCTTGTTGGTGTTTTCCCTTACCTTGGTGAATTGTTATATGATGTCTCTATTTGTATCATTGCCTGTTGATGTTTATCCTATCTAGAGTAGGGTTTGTTCATACATGCTAGTACTATTCAATGGTACTAACGTCCCTTTTGCCGGGGGCACTGCATCTTTTTAAATGGATGTAGGTGGTTCGGTAGTAGGTAGCGTCGATCGACGATAGTGGTGCTTTCTCCTCCTCTCATCAGCAGTTCTGGTGCGCCCCATTTACTCCCGGGGCCGTGTGTAGTTACATGTTGATCTCCTTTGTACATGTTGTCCCTTTTAGAGGTATAGTCGGGGCTTTGTCGCCGGCAGGTCTATGTTAATTTCTCCATACTTTTAGAGGCTCCGTAGACACTTATGTGGGTTGTGTATATATATATATTGGGTAGTTGTTGGATTTAATCGTAATCGTGATTCCGTATCGTGAATATTGTAATTAGTATGTATGTTTTAGATGATCTAACGTTGGTAACGGTGAAAGAGGAAAATGGACTTAATGTTATGAATATATATATGATTTTGATTTATCTCTTGATACCTCATGTAAATAATGTATGCTATAAACCGGGGGGAGAAACGAGTCGGGTAGGAAAGGCTAATCAAGCTTGCTTGACCGGGTCACTCGATTAGGCACCGGTCCCGTCCCTCGGTTTTGGGGCATGACAAGAACAACACCAGACACCAGCATCAGCTATTACAAAACAGCCTGAAATGATCCGAAACCACCCCAAAACACCCGAGGCTCCCAAGGCCCCGTCCAATCACACAAACAAGTCCCATAACATAACACGGACCTGCTCGAAGCCTCAAATCACCTCAAACCACATTGAAATCATGAATCACACCCCAATTCAAGCCTAATGAACTTTAGAACTTCAAACTTCTACATTCGATGTCGAAACCTATCAAATTACATCCGATTGACCTTAAAATTTGCACACAATCCGCATTTGACATTACGGACCTACTTCAACATCTGGAATCGGAATCCGACTCTAATATCAAAAAGTCCATTTTCGGTCAAACTTCTCAAAAACCTTCAAATTTCTAAATTTCGCCAAGTTACCTCAAATTACTCTACGGACCTCCAAATCCTAATCCGGACGCACGCCTAAGTCCAAAATCACCATACGAAGCAGCTGACATCATCCAAAACTTATTTCGGAGCTGTTTACACCAAAGTCAATTCCGGCCAAATTCTCACCGCTTAAGCTTCCAAAAATAAAATCGTTCTTCCAATTCGACTCTGAATTATTCGGTAGCTGAATTCAACCATGCACGCAAGTCGATATACATAATATGAAGATGTTCAAGACCTTACACTGCTTAACGAAACTTAAATTCTCAAAATGACCGCTCGGGTCGTTACATTCTCCCCCTCTTAAAACAAACGTTTGTCCTCGAATATGCCAAGAATCGCCTCAAAGTCTCCAAATCACTTAATGCACATTTCCAACATACACCCATGGGTGATACGCGTCACCCCAATCTACATAAGCATGATGACACTATCTCAACTGTAATTTAGCCTTCCTACCACCGCCGATAAGCTCCATACCTCAATTTCTCACCTTCTACTCATTTCGAAAAGACCTGCTTCTAAATCCATATCTGGCATCAGCCTCAACCAGCTGCATAAACTCATGACTATACCCACAATGTACGACCACACAATATACCACACCACACATAGGCCAATAATAACACTTCTTATCACAACGCTGCCGAAATCATCCTAGCACTGGCAACTAGCCTTATTTCTGATATACTCTATTTCAAACCTCCATAACACCGACAATGATTTAAGAAGCACGAAGACGTCATAATTAGACACCCGAATCACCATGCCACAAATAACACCACCGGGCACACACCCCACAAGCTAAAACTCAAGAAGAATAAAACGAAAACGATTGAATATAAAAGGAGAAACACATACGGAAACTATCAAAAAAGCCAGACATGCACAACTCTCTACCAGTACTAACCTACAAAGCAATATAACAAGGAAAGAGTTAAAATATATGAATAAATCACAAGGGTCCCATCCTGATATTACTTCTATCGCGGTACACAGCCTGGTTCAAACACATCAAATATCATTGAATCACGAGGGTCTCGCCCTCAACTCTAAATCATAGATCGAATATATATCATACGAAATTGAAATCTCCTACTACTCACCTCTCCCGGAAAAAAATCACAACACTAGCTGAACTCTCATCCGGGTAGAGTATCAAATCACAGCTCGTAACCAAAATACTCAGGAAAAATCACATCAATCTTACCATGATGAAAAACAAGGACTCACTTCTAGTCTCACCACTCTCAATGCTGAATAAAAACAACGATAGACATGGGCTACCACTCATATAATCTACCAACAGGAGCAAACACGAAAATAGAGTGCAAAGCATGAAACTCACTCATAAATGAAGCAACAAATAAGGGATTCGTCCCGACTAGCAAAACTATAATGAAATACAAATGGTGCCCCTCTGTAACATATCAAAACATACATGTATGATAATATCTGGCACAATGTCCCCCAACCTACTATATGAAACACATAACCGGGTCGGGCCTCCCCCTCTTGGGCACCCCTTACTCGCCTGAATACCCCGGTGTAACACATCTGCCCGGAGCCTAGGACAATCTCTCACCATGTGGCTGATATCTCCACACTCAAAACAACCTCTCTCTTGACGTGGCTGTGGAAACTTCACCGTACGAGAAGCTTTGAGACCCATGAACACCTGAAACATTGCGCGAAGCCAGAATTGCAAACTGAACTAGCTGACCCACAAAACTTCTACCATGTCGTACCCTGCCTCCAAAATAAGGACCAACAGATCTCTTCGGTCCACGAGGCCTCCTCACCTCCCTGAACTCTCTCTCCTAGTCTCGTCGGTTCTCTCGCTCTTGGTCCCACATGCCCTCTAATCGACGAGCTATCCTTACCACTAGTTGAAACGAGGCATCTGACTCAAACTCTCGAGTCATGTTGAACCAAATATCATGTCTTAGCCCCTAAATGAAAATACGGACTAGCTATCTAACCGTAGTGACCAAGGCAGGTGCATGTCTAGCCAAATCACTGAATCTGACGGCATACTCAAATACTGACATAGTGCCCGGACGCAACTGCTCAAACACCGTGCGCCATGTATCCCAAAGGGATTGAGGTACAAACTTTATCAAAAACATATCTGAAAACTGAGACCATGTAAGTGAAGCTGCATCGGTCGGGCTACCCAACTCATATGCCCGCCGCAACTGATAAGCCGCTCCCTTAAGCTGGAACGTAGTAGAAGCAACCCCACCCGTCTCAACAATATCCATAGTGCGAAGCATGCTATGGCACTCCTCCAACAAAGCATGTGCGCTCTCTGAAGCCAAACCGTTGAATGTAGGAGGGTTATATCTCTTGAACCTTGCAAATCTAAGTTTCCCTTCCTCGGATGCTGTTGTTCTGGCCATGAGCTGAACTGGAACCACAGGTTGTGTCACCATGACACCTAGAACCTGACCAACATTAACTCGCTGCTCTTGAGTGTAGGCGGTGGGAGTCTGGGCTCATCCCCCAGTCTGTGAAGTAGCTGGTGCAACCGGAATTAACCCCGCCTGAACCAATGTACCAAACAAGCTCAGGAACTATGTTAAAGTCCCCTGAAGTCCGGGGGTAACGACAAGCACCTCCTGTACCTTCCCCCCAATTGGAACTATTGGCGGCTCCTCAACGGCTACTCCGGTAGGTGCTCTAGATGCGGCACATGCTCCTCGTCAGCCTCTGCCTATGACCCTAGTGGCATCTGCTCTGGGGGTAACATCATCAGGAATTACAGCTCGTGTCCTCACCATTTGTGAGAGAATGGAATGATAAATTTCAAACTTCAAGATCAATGAACTCGCACAATAGGAATGAAGGAAGTGAAATTGTCCTAATAGTTCTGTAGACTCTCGAAGATAAGTACAGAAGTCTCCGTACCAATCCACAAGACTCTACTAAACTCGCTTATGACTCTAGCACCTATTAACCTAGAGCTCTGATACCAACTTGTCACGTCCCAATTTCCCCTCCATTGGGTATCATGATGGCACCTAGTCTTAGGGACTAACTAAGCCTAACCTTTTATAAATAACAACAACAATTAAATAAAATCTAATAGTTTCAATATGGAAACCTTTACATAATTTTACAATTTCCCAAAATCGGTTGTACAAGTCATAAGCTCTACAGAGTTTGCTATAACTTCTAAAAACTACTATTTGGAAATGAGTAAAAAACAGTTAAATACAATGTAACACGGTGACTCCGAAGCCTGCGGATACAGCGGCAGGTTTACCTTGAGTCTGCTTAACAAGGATCCGCACAGCTACTAACGATCAATATCTGGATCTGCACAAGAATGTGCAGAAGTGTAGTATGAGCACCGAACTTATTATGCAGTACATGAGGATCTCCCAGAATGCGTCTGTAGTCCCAAAGTAAATATGCAGTGCTGGGGGATCTCTCGGAATACGTCCGTAGTCCCAAAATAAATGTGCAGTACAGGGGGATCCCTGAAATACGTCTGTAGTCCCAAAATACATATGAAGTACAGGGCGATCTCCCGAAATACGTTCGTTGTTCCAAAAACAATATGCAGTGCTGGGGGATATCTCGGAATACGTCTATAGTCCCAAAATAAATATGCAGTGTAGGAGGATCTCCCGGAATACGTCCGTAGTCCCAAAATAAATATGCAGTGCGACCAACAAAGAACAACAATTATAGCACGGCAAAAATAATCGTACATCACCACAACAAGTACAAAGCTAAAATGACAGTAATACAAAGTACGACGAGTAAATCAATACAATAACCTTAAATCACAAAGGAAAAAGTATAACTCATTAACAAGGAATAATCACGGTAAAGAATGCTAAGTGTATAGAGAACAACTTAGCCATGGAAAAACAGACACGTAGCAAAGAATCCACAATATTCAAGTCAACAATAAGAAGCCAACACGAGTCAAATAATTCCAAATAAAGGCAAGTCGACTAATATATAGGTTATCTAAACTCCTTTTGAGGATGAGCAATTATGAGAGATTTTCAACAATTCAAATAAGGGTAAGCAGTAAAAGATAATCGTAACTCCACTTAAGGTTAAAAATTTATAGAACGAGACACGAATAATTTCAATTAAATATAGGCGGTTTATGAAAAAATAGCATGTCGTTAGAAGAGGTAAAACCTTCGGTTAAGTCAAATCAAGGTCAAGTAGACGGTAAGGGTGAATCCTAAAGCAATTATCTCTAATCAAAGAATGTAGAGGTGAAACTACAAAATAAGAACTCAAGAATATCAAGAACAACTTCATACACGGTGAATATAAGGACCTAAGAAATTTGAAAGGAAAACTTCCAACAAATAAGTCCGAGCACACACTCGTCACCTCGTGTACACGGACTACAATAACATAGAAGAGTCGAGTCCTAAGGGGTAGTTCCCCCACACAAGGTTAGGCAAGATACATACCTCGAATCGCTCAATTCAATCCAAAATCACGCTCTTGCCAACAGTATCCAACTCTAAATGGTCCAAATCTAATCAAATAAACTGCATAATATAAATAATACTACAAGTAACTACTTTAGCTAATGAATTCGAAGCTAAGGCAAGAAAATAGGAAAAACGCCCAAAAAGCCTCCCCGGTCCCACGTCTCGTAATCGGATAAAAATTACAAATTATGAACACTCATTCACTCATGAGCCTAACCATACAAAAGTTACTCAAATCTGATACCAGAATCTCGATCAAAATCCAAAAATTGGGGCTAAGAATGTTACTCAAATCTTCCCCAATTTTACACTCTAAATCACTAATTTAATGTTGAAATTAAAGACATAATCATAGAAATTAACCAAAACTAGGTAAGAATCACTTACCCCAAACACCCACGCAAGAATCTCTCAAAAAATCGCCTTCTACCGAGCTCCTAATTAAATTTTGTGATATGAACTCAAAACCCTCATTTTGAACTTTAAATTCTTCCCAGGTTTTCCTTCTTCGCCTTCGCGGGCCACTCGTCGCGTTCGCGATGAACAAAAACTCTCAAAAGTCATTTCCAAACTCTTCTCAGACAACCTATAGTATAATGACCATAACTTTAAGTACAAAACCCCAAATGACAAATGGTTTAATGTTTTGAATACCAGACACCATGATCTACAAATTTCTTTTTTGTCATCTTCTAATTTCTTATAGATTTTGAGATATAAGCTGCCAAAGTCATCCCTGTGCAACACAAATTTCTTCTTCATCTTCCCGGACAGTCTGTAGTGTACTAGCAATAACTTTTTGTAAACAGATTCAAATGCCAAATGGTTTACTTTTCTGAAAACTAGACACAAAGAGAAACAACTTTAAATTTTGGATCATCCTAAATTTCCTTATAGATTATGAGATATGTGTCTTTAAATTCATAATTGCGTAATAGGGATTTTCTTCTTCGTGAACGCAAGGAACAAAGTCCCTGAAGCCAAATCCTTCCTCGCGAACGCAAGCAGATCCTCGTGTACGCGAAGAACAACACCAGACACCAGCATCAGCTATTGCAAAACAGCCCGAAATGATCCCACAGTATAAGGAACAGAGCAAGAGACTCCAAGAAGGCAAACTATATCATAGATACGAAAG
>MDKH01105926.1:0-120066 GCA_005239495.1 Nicotiana undulata
TTTTAATGGTGGTATTAGTACCTTAGCTGTGCTCATTCCATTGGGGGGGAGGAAGACTAAGAAGTCATAATTATATAATATATTTTACAATAAATTGTCTTATATAATATAATATAATTACATAAAAAAAAATTTGTAACTCTAGAATCACACTTATATAATATAAATTACAATAGTGCAAGTTTGAATATCTCTTTACTATTTTTTTTGTGTTTAAACTTGAATTACAATACATAAGTCATAATTATATAATATAATTTACAATAAATTATCTTATATAATATAATATAATTACATAACAAAAATTTTGTAACTCTAGAATCACACTTATATAATATAATTTACAATAAGTGCAAGTTTGAATATCTCTTTACTATTTTTTTTTTGTTTAAACTTGAATTACAAGACATAAGTCATAATTATATAATATAATTTATAATAAATTACCTTAGATAATATAATATAAATACATTAAAAAAAATTAAATAGCCAACGGCTATAATTTAAAAAACTAGCCGTTTGGCTTGTTTAAAAAATAGCCATTTGGCCCCCAAGCTTTGTTTTAACCCCAAAATTTTTATAATTACACTTTTTCCCTATTCTCAACTATAAATACCCCATCATTCTTTCATTTTTACTCACAAAATCATCAATCTCTCTACTCAAATTCTCAATTCAAGTAAAATCACGCCCGGTGATTCTAGAGTTAGCCCATTTGTTCGGGAACACTATAATTTGGTAGAAGAAAATGAAGAAACTTACACGATATCGTGCAAGCACTGTGGTTTTGTCTTCACTCGGCGAAATGTGGAGGGCACAGGCTCTTTAAGGAGGCATATAATCATGTCTTGTCAAGCGCGTAATCAAGACATTCGTATCTAATATTTTAAGTTTAATTCAAACTTGTGTTATTTTAATTTTATTAGACGTATTATGCTTAATGTTGTAGTTTGTTAAATTAATTTGATGTACTATTAATTTATTATGCAATGTTAGTGCAAGTTTGAAGTACTATTATTATTAATTTGAAGAAACTTACTATTTTTTGTGTTTAAATATGAATTACAAGATTTATATCACAAGATTTACAAGAAATTGCCTTACATAAAAAAAAAAAATTTAAAAAAATAGCCCGGACTCGTTTAGGCCCGTTTGGCCCGCGGGCCCGACCCACTTAGCCCGGGCCCATGTGGGCTTAGGCCCGTAGGGGGCTGGTTCCACACATTTAGCCCGCTTAGCCCGGGCCCGCATAACCTAGGCCCGCATAGCCCGGACCCGTTTAGCCCGGCCCACTTGGCTCGGGCCCGGCACACTTGCCACCCTTATTTCAGACAGAGGTACGCAGTTCACTTCACGGTTCTGGAGAGCCGTTCAGTAGGACCTAGGCACCAGGGTAGAGTTGAGTACAACCTTTCACCCTCAGACGGACGGGCAGTCCGAGCGCACAATTCAGATTCTTGATGAAATGCTCCGTGTCTGTGTGATGGATTTTGGAGGGTCACGAGACAGATACTTGCCACTTGCAGAGTTTTCTTATAATAACACCTACCAGTCCAGCATTCAGATGGCTCCGTATGAGGCTTTGTATGGTAGGCGGTGCAGGTCTCCAGTGGGATGGTTTGAGTCGGGCGAGGTGCAGTTCACTTCACGGTTCTGGAGAGCCGTTCAGCAGGACCTAGGCACCAGGGTAGAGTTGAGTACAACCTTTCACCCTCAGACGGACGGGCAGTCCGAGCGCACGATTCAGATTCTTGATGAAATGCTCCGTGCCTGTGTGATGGATTTTGGAGGGTCACAAGACAGATACTTGCCACTTGCAGAGTTTTCTTATAATAACACCTACCAGTCCAGCATTCAGATGGCTCCGTATGAGGCTTTGTATGGTAGGCGGTGCAGGTCTCCAGTGGGATGGTTTGAGTCGGGCGAGGTACCGATTGTTAGGTACAAATTTGTTTCAGGATGCCCTGGACAAGGTGAAGGTGATTCAGGAGAGACTTAGCACAACTTAGTCCAGGCAGAAGAGTTATGCGGACCGGAAGGTTCGCGATTTGGCATTTATGGCTGGTGATCGAGTTTTGCTTCGGGTATCGCCTATCAAGGGTGTCATGAGGTTCGAGAAGAAGGGTAAGCTGAGCCCGAGATTTATTGGCCCTTTTGAGGTGTTACGCTGTGTTGGGGAGGCTGCCTATGAGCTGGGTCTGCCTCCCAACCTAGCAGGATTTCATCCGGTATTCCACGTCTTTATGCTCCGGAAGTATCACGGTGACCCGACTCATGTTCTGAATTTCAGTTCAGTCCAGTTGGACAAGGATTTATCATATGTTGAGGAGCTCAGGCCTCAAACCGCCGAACAGCGCACTAGAGATCGAAACAACTGGCCAGGTTGTTACATTCTTACCCACTTAAATATACGTCTCCCTCGAACGTGCTAAGAACTACTCCGAAGTTGCCCAAAATCTTTGTTTAACACCTCATGCACCTACCTGTGCTACCACAACCCAACTGAGCATATCAGCCTAAGTAAACCTACACACCCTTCCTTTTATTTAGTCAAATAAGCCTTATAGACAAATTCCAACATTTGAAATCTTCTACCAGGTCTGTTTTTGACACACGAATATCGTACACATCACTACACGAGGTACCAATACATGATTGCATATCTATACTGAATCCACACCATGCACTGTATAATTCAACTGACCATAACAACACCCTCTGGCAATAATAGTCAAAATTTCCACGAATCTAATGCCCAGGACACACCCCATGACACATATAAGTCCTGTTCCAACTCTTGCAATACTGCCACGATGAAAGACATGTGTAGAAATTCACAACTACTGCCGAGTCAACAAATCATTGAGTCTCTCCTCCTGATAAGAACCATTACTTCATTATGAACCAAATAACAATACTTGCTCTCAAATATATTGTATATAAATCCGATCGCACTGATCCTAGGCCCAATAATCTCGTCTCACCAAGGAGAAGATGCTGAGATAATAATCCACCTCAGACACTGCCAAAGGCCTCAAATAATGCCACAACGTGCCCATAAGCTACAAACTCTAATGCGATTCTGATTCATAAGGGAACAAACTCTAGAAGGAACTAATCAACCCCACGTAATTAATTAAACAACCGAAAAGATATTATGAACCTTTCTCAGAAATTGAGAAACAAACACACAAGATTAGGTATAGGGAACTGTACTCAACATCAGACTGTTGCAGCGTGCAATCCGATCCAACCATGATAGCTGTGGCAGCGTGCCACCTGATCCAAACAATATACCCAATGGCGGCATACCACCCGATCCACACATAATAATTTATAAGAAAACAGTTACCGAGCGAAGTGCTCACAGCTACAAAATACTCAAAAATCAACCACAACACGCGAAGTGCATAATACAACTCATGGGGAGACAGATAGCACCACACGCTACAAAACTCAAGAACAATCAAGGTGCAATAGATGACATGTATCTTGAGAGCCATCCAGCTCTCACAACACCACAGATTACCCAGAAGCTCAATAAGAGTGCAATTAACCAAACCGCCTCACAACCCACATGGCACAATACAACATTACATGAAATATCCAATGAAGAAATGACATCCAACGTCTGAATACTCCTCCACAACAATGCTATGTTGAAATGAATACACCCGACATGATACAGAGCCCATATTCACATTTAGATCCATCCACGGGACGCAATTCGATTCCGATCGTACCACATAGGGCCAATAATCTTTCAGGAGTCCATAATACCCCTCCTTCTCATGACGCATAAGAACATTCGTCAAATTTGGTACAAACTTCCACAGTCCACAATCGAACTAATCGAGCACTCTCCAAGCATAAATTCTCACATTAGAGATAGTACCAAAGTCTCCACACTTGGTTTAAACCTTTAATCAATTAAGTTACTACATGTTATAATTATACAATCTCCCCGTGGAACACGCTCCCACGACCTTCAGCACTAGGCAACAAGTCTACACATCCATGCCACCAGCCATACTAATGTTGTAAAGAATAAAAAGGATTCGCCAATCAGAACACAAAGCCTCTTACACAAGACACCGATCTAAGGTGGAACTAAAGACAATACCAACTTACTCTAACATCTATATCTTTTCCTGCTCATTTGAGCTCGTGACATTCTTGCTAACACTGAACCGTAACTATGATGACCCAAGAGGTCATTTTATAAATATAGACTCCGTCCCATTCTTAATTGTCATAAAACAATTAATTCTAAATATCTTGATTTGTGTGCGTGGTCCGGGCGCGAAACCGGAAAGCTTTTATGTTAAGATATGAGAAATAGTGAATTCTAGAGCTAAAACTTGATTATAGTTGACTTTGGTCAACATTTTGAGTAAACAGACCCGGATCTGTGTTCCGACAATCCCGGGAGGTCTGCAGTAAAATATGGGACTCGGGCGTATGCCCAAAAATGAATTCCGAGGTCCCAAGCCTTAGAAAATGGTTTTTGAAGAAAATTGTTCTTCTAGTTAATTCAAGAAATAAAGAAATGAAATTTTTTGTGAAATATAGGATATCGGGCCCGTATTGTGGTTCTCAATCCCGAAACAAATTTTTAATGTTATATAAGTCCTATCAGTGAAGTTTCATGAGAATCGGAGTTGATTTGATACAATTCGGACATCCGGTTGAAACGTTGGGAAATTGAGTGTTCTTGAGAAAATTTTGAATTTTGAGGCCAAATCTGTAGATTTTGATGTTACTTTGATGATTTGATTTCACAAACAAGTCCGTATGATGTTTTTAGATGTGTGCATGTTTGGTTTGGAGCCACAAGGTCTCGGGTGAATTCCGGGTAGGCTACAGAGTGTCTAGACTTAGAAAAATTTCCAAGAGCAGAAACATCTCATGTACAGGCCTCTGATCTCGCAAATGCGAAGCCAACATTGAGCCTCTGATCTCAAAAATGCGAGGTCCTTGGGTCGCAAATGCGAAGGACCTAGTTCGCAAATGTGAGGTCCTGGTTCGCATTTGCGATATATGCCGAAAAGCCCAGGGTTCGCAAATGTGAACCCCAGCTCGCAAATGCGAGACCCGCGACCTGTTATATCAGCTTTTTGACGGGATTTTACCTTCTTTTCCAATTTTCTAAAACCCTAAACCTCTATAGGCGATTTTCCCAAGGTCCAAACTTCTTCAAATCATTGGTAAGTGACCTCTAACTAATTTCTTTCAATTCCTAACAACTTTTAACAATGATTTCAACCAAAAATCTAGAGTTTCCATGGTAAAAATTTGAGTTTTGGGTAGAACTTAGGAATTTAAATTTTTGGGGAATTGGACCTCGAATAGAGGTCGGATTCCAATACCAATTGTATATTCGTGCTCGGTGGAGATTGGGTAAACGGTTTTTGGTCTGAACCTCGAATTTAGACCAAGTGGGGTCCGGGTTGAATTTTTGAAATTTATTATGAAACCTTAGTAAAACCATTGTTTTTCAATAAAGATGATTCTTTTAGGCTATAATTGATAACATTGGACGAATTGTAATTAGATTCGAGCGGATTAGAGGCAATTTCTAAAGGGAAGGCAGTGCTAGAGCAGTGAATTGCTTGCGAGACTGAAGTAAGTGTTTGATCTAACTTTGGATTGAGGGAATAAGACTCCCCACTTGTTTGTTATGTGAAATGCATGCGCGTGGTGTATAGGTGTGGTGACGAGTTTCAATGCACCACCCAAATTGGTTGTCAAACATGATCCCCTTTCCCGTTCCCCACTTATTTGATCATTGTCTTAATTGTTATATGCTCATTATTATTTCTATGACTATTTGGCCTTGTTGATTTGTTGTTAGATATTGTGGTGACTATTTGGAAAGAGTATTGGTTGGTTGAGCTGGTTTCCTTGTGATATAAACATGGTTGAGAGGTCTGGTATTGTTTTTATGAAATAAATGTATTACCTTTTGATATTCCTGTTGGTTTCATGGTTGAGAGGTTATTGATGAAGTAATGAAAAAAAATGCAGTTATTATTCATAATTGTTGAGACAAAAATATTGTGAAAGACTTGGTCTGAATTGTGAAACTTATGAATAAATTGATATGGTATGTCTGGTGGGAGCGGGTTGCACGCAGTAACAAGGAGTGATAAGGGTGGACAGGTGGATCGGGTTGCACGCCGCAACAAGAGTAATAAGGGTGATATTTTAGGGAGGAGCAATAAGGGAGGACAGGTGGTAGCGGGTTGCACGCCGTAACAAGGAGCGATAAGGGAGGACATTTATATTTTACTGATTTCTAAGGAAAAATGGAGATAAATGTTTTGAAAAGTTAAAATTTCTATTTCACTACTCTTTAAATATTTCAGTACTACTCTTATTCAAAGTTAAAGTTTGGAACTTTGAGGAGTTATTTGAGAATTGGTTATAGCTGAGTTATTTTATTTTGTCGCAGCACTTATTTATTTATTTGTTTAGATTTCTTCGTGGCTTTATTATTTATTGTTGTCATCGATTATATTGTTGAAGCCCGACTTAGCCTCGTCACTACTTTTCCGAGGTTAGGCTCGGCACTTACTCAGTACATTGGGTCGGTTGTACTGATACTACACTCTGTGCTCTTTTGCACAGATCTAGGTACTAGTCAGCAATAGAGGATTCCAGGACGACCACCCGATTCGTTTGGACACACGAGGTACATTTGCCGGTGTTCGCAAATTCTGAGAGTCTTCTCCCATTATTATTTACACTGTTTTATTATATTCAGAACAGTTACACTATTTCTTTCAGCCATTATTTGTAGCATTCTTTAGTAGTTCGTGGATTGTGACACCAGACCCTGGGTAGTCTTAGAGTTAATTATATAATTAGTTCGTGGTTCATTTCAGTTCGTTGATCATTATTATTATTTTGTTTTTAGGTTGTTGGAAATTGTGATAACTAAGTCCATTTTAAATTATTTTATTTATGCTTAAGTAATTAATTAAGAAAGTTGGTCAATCGAATTCTAACATTGGCTTGCCTAGAAAGTGTGGTGTTAGGCGCCATCACGATCCCTAAGGTTGGGAATTTGGGTCGTGACAAGTTGGTATCAGAGCACTAGGTTTACTTAGGTCCCACAATCCACGAACAAGCTTAGTAGAGTCTGAAGGATCGGTACGGAGACGTCTGTACTTATCTCTTAGAGGCTATTGAGTTAGGAAACAACTCCATTTTTATTTCTATTTTATCGTGAGATTCTTGTATCTCAAATAATGATTTGGACTCCTATATTCTCTCGCAGATGGTGAGAACACGTGCTTCATCTTCTGCTGACCAGAATTCCGGACCTCCAACAGCAACATCTCCTACTAGAGGCAGAGGCAGAGGCCATGCCAGAGGCCGAGGCAGGGGTAGGACTCAGCCCGTTGCTCAGGCAGCAGCCACAGTTGCGGAACCCCAGATTGAGATTAATGAGGGGGTTCCGGCTTCGACTGTTCTAGCTGGACCAGCTTAGGTTCCCGAGGGGTTTATTGCTACCCTAGTTCTTCAGGATGCTTGGGTCTTTTTAGTGGGCCTTATGGAGAGTGTGGCCCAGACTGGCACTTTTCCTGTTGCAACAGCTGTATCTCAGGCTGGAGGAGGGGTCCCGACTCCTACTACCCACACTCCAGTTCAGACTACTCCTCAGGTTCAGACTCTAGTGGCCAATCCCATTGGGGTAATTAAGCCAATTGCAGCAGTGTCGCCCGCTAATTGGGCAACCATGACATCAGATGCTTTGTGGAGACTTGACAGGTTCATTAAGTTATTCCCTGTCCATTTCGGTGGTGCTACTTCAGATGACCCTCAGGAATATCTGGATAGTTGTCATGAGGTGTTGCGCAATATGGGTATCTTGGAGACCAATGGGGTCGAATTTGCGGATTTTCAGATGACTGGTGCTGCCAAGAAATGGTGGAGAGACTATTTGTTGACTAGGCCAATGGGATCACCTACTCTGACTTGGGATCAATTTTCTCATCTCTTTTTGGAGAAGTTCTTACCTATCACTACTCGAGAGGATAAGCGTCGTCAGTTTGAGCGACTACAGCAGGGCAACATGACTGTGACTCAGTACGAGACTCATTTTGTGGATCTGGCTAGACATGCTATTCTTATAATGCCCACAGAGAGGGAGAGGGTTAGACGGTTTATTGATGGCCTTGCTCAGCCCATCAGGTTACAGATGGCCAAGGAAACAGGGTCCGGGATTTCTCTACAGGATGCATCTAATATAGCTAGGAGGGTTGAGTCAGTTCTTGGGATGGGAGGTCAGGGGTCAGGCAAGAGACCTCGCCATTACGGTGTTTTTAGTGGTGCCTCATCTGGAGGCAGGACTTCATTTAGCAGACGCCATTCATCCAGGGCATTCCATTCAGCGCTACAGGTTTCACATGGTACTTCAGGGGGTCGTGGTTCTTATGTACCTCCTTCTGCTCAGCCAGTCTACAATGCTCCATCAGCACCTATTAGAGCACCTCCTCTGCAGAGTTATTATCGTGGTCAGCCGGTTCGCCAGGGTCAGTCCTCATATCAGGAGGGATGTTTTGAGTGTGGTGAATATGGGCATGTTCGGAGAGCTTGTCCGAGATTTCTGGGTAGTCAGCATCAGTACTAGGGTTCTCGTGCCATAGTTCTGACACCAGCTGCAGTACCACCTGTCCAGCTAGCAAGGGGTAGGGGTTAGGCAGTCAGAGGTACAGGCCAGAATGTTAGAGGTGGAGGTCCTCTCAGAGATGTGGTTCAGGGTGGTGGGGCTCAACCCCGACTATATGCTTTTCCAGCTAGGCCTGAGGCAGAATCCTCCGACGCTGTTATTACAAGTATCATCTTAGTTTGTGATAGAGCTGCTTCCATTTTGTTTGATCCGGGTCTACTTATTCGTATGTTTCCTCCTATTTTTCCTCGTATTTGAATGTTCCCCGTGATCCCCTGAGTGTTCCTGTTTTTGTGTCTACACCGGTGGGGGATGCTTTTTTGGTAGATCGAGTGTATCATTCGTGCGTGGTATTCATTAAAGGTCTTGAAACTAGTGTTGATCTTTTACTTCTAGACATGGTTGACGTTGATATTATATTGGGCACGGATTGGTTGTCGCCCTATTATGCCATTTTAGACTGTCACGCCAAGACAGTTACTTTAGCCTTACCAGGGTTACCTCGCTTAGAATGGAAAGGGACTCCTGGTCATCCTCTCAGCCGGGTAATCTCAGATGCTAAGGCTCGTCGCATGGTGGAGAAGGGATGCTTGGCTTATTTGGCTCATATTCGTGGTTCTGATGCCGAGGTATCTTCTATAGAGTCAGTTCCTACCGTGCGTGAGTTTCCTGAGGTATTTCCTGCAGACCTGCCGGGTATGCCGCCCGACAGGGATAGTGATTTCTATATTGATATGGCTCCGGGCACTCAGCCCATTTCCATTTCTCTATATCGGATGGCCCCACCAGAATTGAAAGAATTGAAAGAACAGTTACAAGACTTTATAGATAAGGGTTTCATAAGACCTAGTGTCTCGCCTTGGGGTGCACCGGTTTTGTTTGTAAAGAAAAAAGATGGGTCAATGAGAATGTGCATAGACTAAAGGCAACTAAATAAAGTTACTATCAAGAATAAATATTTGTTGCCAAGGATGACCTATTTGATCAGCTTCAGGGTGCTAGAGTGTTTTAGAAAATTGATTTGAGGTCAGGCTACCATCAGCTGAAGATTAGGGAGTCTGATAACCCTAAGACAGCCTTTCATACGAGGTATGAGCACTATGAATTTTTGGTTATGTCTTTTGGGCTGACTAATGCTCCAGCGACCTTTATGGACTTATTGAATCGGGTTTTTAAGACACATCTGGACTCTTTTGTGATCGTGTTCATTGATGACATTCTTATATACTCCCGCAGTCGGGAAGAGCATGAGCAGCATCTCTGTATAGCACTCCAGACTTTGAGGGATAATCAATTGTATGCCAAGTTTTCTAAATGTGAGTTCTAGTTAGATTCAATAGCCTTTTTGGGACACATCGTATCAGCAGAGGGTATTCAGGTTGATCCTAAAAAGATAGAGGCAGTCAAGAACTGGCCTAGACCCACTACGACTACAGAGATTAGGAGTTTCTTAGGTTTGGCCGGTTACTACCGTCGTTTTTGTGGAGAGGTTTTCATCCATAGCATCCCCAATGACTAAATTGACTCATAAAGGTGCCCCATTTACATGGTTAGATGAGTGCGAGGCGAGTTTTCAAAAGCTCAAGACAGACTTGACTTTAGCACCGGTGATGGTGTTACCATCAGATTCGGGTTATTTCACGGTGTATTGTGATGCTTTTCGAGTTGGCCTTGGAGCAGTGTTGATGCAGGATGGCAGGGTGATTACGTATGCATCTCGTCAGTTGAAAGTCCATGAGAAGAATTATCTTGTTCATGATTTAGAGTTGGCAGCTATTGTTCATGCTTTGAAAATTTGGAGGCATTATCTTTATGGCGTGCCATGTGAGATTTTTACTGACCATCATATCCTCTAGTACTTATTCAAGCAGAAAGATCTAAATTTGAGGCAACGGAGGTGGTTAGAGTTGTTAAAAGATTATGATGTCACTATATTGTACCACCCGGGAAAATCCAATGTGGTGTCGATGCATTGAGTAGAAAGGCGGTGAGTATGGGCAGTCTTGCGTATATCCCAGTTGGCAAGGGACCGTTGGCTTCAGACATTCAGACTTTGGCTAATCAGTTCGTGAGGTTGGATATTTCTCCCAGCAGTGTCCGAGCTTATACTGTCGCTCGGTCTTCTCTAATTGATCGTATCCGAGAGCGGCATGATGATGACCCACATTTGGCGGTCCTTAGAGACACGGTTCGGCACGGTGATGCCAAGCACGTTTCAGTTGGAGATGATGGTGTTTTGAGGATGCAAGGTAGGTTGTGTGTGCCTAATGTTGATGGCCTCCGTGAATTGATCCTTGAGGAGGCTCACAGCTCCAAATATTCTATTCACCCAGGTGCAACAAAAATGTACCAAGATTTGAAACATCATTATTGGTGGAGAAGGATGAAAAAGAACATTGTGGCTTATGTAGCTCGTTGCTTAAATTGTCAGCAGGTACAATATGAGCATCAGAGACCTGGTGGTTTGCTTCAGCAGATAGAGATTCCTGAGTGAAAGTGAGAGCATATCACTATGGACTTCGTTGTTGGGCTCCCACGGACTCAGAGGAAGTTCGATGTGGTTTGGGTTATTGTTGATAGGCTGACTAAATCAGCACACTTCATTCCAACGGCTAGTACTTATACTTCAGAGCGGTTGGCTGGGTTGTATATTCGGGAGATTGTTCGCCTTCATGGGGTGCCAGTGTCTATTATTTCTGATTAGGGTACGTTGTTTACTTCGCACTTTTGGAGGGCAGTTCAGCGTGAGTTGGGTACCCGAGTAGAGTTGAGTACAACATTTCACCCTCAAACTAACGGGCAGTCCGAGCGTACCATTCAGATATTTGAGGACATGCTCCGCGCTTGTGTTATTGACTTTGGAGGTTCATGGGATCAGTTTTTGCCGTTGGCGGAGTTTGCTTATAATAATAGTTATCAGTCGAGCATTCAGATGGCTCCTTATGAGGCATTATATGGTAGACGGTGCAGATCGCCTGTTGGATGGTTCGAGCCAGGAGAGGCTCGGTTGTTGGGTACCGACTTAGTTCAGGAGGCCTTAGATAAGGTCAAGGTTATTTAGGAAAGACTTTGTGCAGCTCAGTCTAGGCAAAAGAGTTATGCTGATCGTAAGGTTCGTGATGTAGCATTCATGGTTGGAGAGAGAGTATTTCTTCGTGTGTCGCCCATGAAGGGTGTTATGAGGTTCGGGAAGAAGGGCAAGTTGAGCCCTAGGCATATCGGGGCGTTTGAGATTATTGATAAGGTGGGAGAGGTAGTTACAGACTTGTATTGCCTCCAGGGTTATCCTCGGTTCATCCGGTATTCCATGTGTCTATGCTCCGAAAATATCATGGTGACCCGTCCTACGTGTTAGATTTCAGCTCTGTCCAATTGGACAAAGACTTGACTTATGAGGAGGAGCCGCTAGCTATTTTAGACCGGCAGGTTCATCAGTTGAGGTCTAAGAGTTATCCCTCAGTTCATGTGCATTGGAAAGGTCATCCCGTTGAGGCAGCTACTTGGGAGTCCGAGTCGGACATACAGAGTTGATATCCACATTTGCTCGCAATTTCAGGTAACTTTCTATGTTCGTTCGAAGACGAACATGTGTTTTAGAGGTGGAGATTGTGATGACCCAAGAGGTCATTTTATAACTATAGACTTCGTCCCATGCTTAATTGTCATAAAAAGATTAATTCTAAATATCTTGATTTGCGTGCGCGAAACCGGAAAGCTTTTATGTTAAAATATGAGAAATAGTGAATTCTAGAGCTAAAACTTGATTATAGTTGACTTTGGTCAACATTTTGAGTAAACTGAGCCGGATCTGTGTTCCGACAATCCCGGGAGGTCCGCAGTAAAATATGGGACTCGAGCGTATGCCCGAAAATGAATTCCGAGGTCCCAAGCCTTAGAAAACAATTTTTGAAGAAAATTGTTCTGTTGATTAATTCAAGAAATAAAAAAATGAAACAATTTGTGAAATATAGGATATCGGGCCCGTATTGTGGTTCCGAAGCCCGGAACAAGTTTGTTATGTTATATAAGTCCTATCTGTGAAGTGTCATGAGAATCGGAGTTGATTTGATACAATTCGGACATCCGGTTGAAAAGTTGGGAAATTGAGTGTTCTTGAGAAAATCTTGAATTTTGAGGCCAAATCTGTAGATTTTGATGTTACTTTGATGATTTGATTTAAAAAACAAGTCCGTATGATATTTTTAGACGTGTGTGCATGTTTGGTTTGGAGCCACGAGGGCTCGGGTGAGTTCTGAGTAGGCTACGAAGTGTCTAGACTTAGAAATATTTCCAACAGCTAAAACATCTGGTGTACAGGCCTCTGATCTCGCAAATGTGAGGTCAGGGTTCGCAAATGCGAAGCCAATGTTGAGCCTCTGATCTCGCAAATGCGAGGTCCCTGGGTCGCAAATGCGAATGACCTAGTTCGCAAATGTGAGGTCCTTGTTCGCATTTGCAATATATGCCGAAAAGCCCAGGGTTCGCAAATGCGAACCCCAGCTCGCAAATGAGAGACCCGCAGCCTGTTATATCATCTTTTTGACAGGATTTTGCCTTCTTTTCCAATTTTCTAAAATCCTAAACCTCCATAGGCGATTTTCCCTAGGTCCAAACTTCTTCAAATCATTGGTAAGTGACCTCTAACTAATTTCTTTCAATTCCTAACAACTTTTAACAATGATTTCAACCAAAATTTGGAGTTTCCATGGTAAAAATTTGAGTTTTGGGTAGAACTTAGGAATTTCAATTTTTGGGGAATTGGACCTCGAATAGAGGTCGAATTCCAATACCAATTGTATATTCGTGCTCGGTGGAGATTGGGTAAACGGGTTTTGGTCTGAACCTCAAATTTAGACCAAGTGGGTCCGGGGTGAATTTTTTAAATTTAATATGAAACCTTAGTAAAACCATTGTTTTTCAATAAAGATGATTCTTTTAGGCTATGATTGATAACATTGGACGAATTGTAATTAGATTCGAGCGGATTAGAGGCAATTTCTAAAGGGAAGGCAGTGCTAGAGCAGTGAATTGCTTGCGAGACTGAGGTAAGTGTTTGATCTAACCTTGGCTTGAGGGAATATGACTCCCCACTTGTTTGTTATGTGAAATGCATGGGCGTGGTGTATAGGTGTGGTGACGAGTATCTATGCATCACCCAAATTGGTTGTCAAACATGATCCCTTTTCCTATTCCCCACTTATTTGATCATTGTCTAAATTGTTATATGCTCATTATTATTTCTATGAAGATGTGGCCTTGTTGATTTGTTGTTAGATATTGTGGTGACTATTTGGAAAGAGTATTGGTTGGTTGAGCTGGTTTCCTTGTGATATAAACATGGTTGAGAGGTATGGTATTATTTTTATGAAATAAATGTATACCTTTTGATATTCATGTTGGTTTCATGGTTGAGAGGTTATTGATGAAGTTATGAAAAAAATGCAGTTATTTTTTATAATTGTTGAGACAAAAATATTGTGAAAGGCTTGGCCTGAATTGTGAAACTTATGAATAAATTGATATGGTATGTCTGGTGGGAGCGGGTTGCACGCCGCAACAAGGAGTGATAAGGGTGGACAGGTGGATCGGGTTGCACGCCGCAACAAGAGTAATAAGGGTGATATTTTAGGGAGGAGAAATAAGGGAGGATAGGTGGGAGCGGGTTGCACGCCGCAACAAGGAGCGATAAGGGAGGACATTTATATTTTACTGATTTCTAAGGAAAAAGGAAATAAAAGTTTTGAAAAGTTAAAATTTCTATTTCACTACTCTTTAAATATTTCAGTACTACTCTTATTCAAAGTTAAAGTTTGGAACTTTGAGGAGTTATTTGAGAATTGGTTATAGCTGAGTTATTTTATTTTGTCGCAGCACTTATTTATTTATTTGTTTAGATTTCTTCGTGGCTTTATTATTTATTGTTGTCATCGATTATATTGTTGAAGCCCGACTTAGCCTCGTCACTACTTTTCCGAGGTTAGGCTCGGCACTTACTCAGTACATTGGGTCGGTTGTACTGATACTACACTCTGTGCTCTTTTGCACAGATCTAGGTACTAGTCAGCAATAGAGGATTCCAGGACGACCACCCGATTCGTTTGGATACACGAGGTACATCTGTCGACGTTCCCGAGAGTCTTCTCCCATTATTATTTACATTGTTTTATTATATTCAGAACAATTACACTATTTCTTTCAGCCATTATTTGTAGCACTCTTTAGTAGTTCGTGGATTGTAACACCAGACCATGGGGTAGTCTTAGAGCTAATTATATAATTAGTTCGTGGTTCGTTTCAGTTCGTTGATTATTATTATTATTATTATTTTGTTTTGAGGTTGTTGAAACGAACCACGAACTAATTATATAATTAACTCTAAGACTACCACAGAACCCATATGATACTTCTCCACTCTCCCACTTTGGTCAAACCTCTTTCTTTAAGCAGCTACCTGACTCCGGTTTCTTACACTTAGCCTTCTACAAGCTTATTCACCACAAGATACTTCTCTCATGTCCTTATTCATCTTCGCTGCCCAGTTGTTGCCTTAAATCGAAATCTATCTCTGTAGCACTTGAACCAATAGATCGCTACTAACTTTAAACCTTTCCGAAGATCGTCTTCCTCGAGTCATTAACATTAGAAATACCCATCCAATCCCGAAATTGTTGCACTCCACTACCTATGACTACTGCCTCCCTGGAACCATCTCACTCTACTCTGCTCCGAAGGCAATTGATGAAGACCATAACACCGGCGAACTTAACACGTTTAATCAAGGACGACGACACCACATTACTATTGAAAATTCTACCATGCTTGAAAATATCGTCACTCCATCAACCAAACTTGAACATTCATAGTCTGATTGCCTCTCCACCGTCGGAAATAAAATACCGAATCTTTGAATCATGCACTGAGTACCTCTTTCCAAGTAATTCACTGTTTCGACGCATAGACAAGCATCCTACCATTAAACCACCACCGTGGGATAAAAACCCACGAATCATCATAAAAATCAATGCCAATTCTCAAAACCTTAGGTAATTACTGATATTGAGCTGAAAAGACAAAATGACCTTCCGCAATACGACGACAGTAGCCCAATCAAATACGCAGGGAGAAACATCTTGCACCACATCTGTAGTACCATTATAACTCCTCAAATTCCCGATTTATAACAAGCGCTGCGCGTCACATATGATTGAATAAGAAAGAAATGAAGGCGTGAGCCTCAAAGGAATCAAATCGCACGATGAGGAATCAAGAAGGGAAATGCTCCTAACAACCATGTAGCCTCTCGAAGATAGGTACACACGTCTCCGTACCAATCCGCAAGGCTCTACTAGACTTGCTCATGACTTGTCAGACCTAAGTGAACCTAGTGCTCTAATACCATATTGTCACGATCCAAAATCTGTTAAAGGTCGTGATGGCGCAGAACATCACTGTCAGGAAAGCCACAACAAATAGTTAATCAAATTCTCATTTTAAATATTTTTGAAGTCATCATTTTCCTTCAATTTAACTAGTAGAATATGAACTTTACAGAATAATAATAACATTTTCTAATTTCAATAATGAATATCCCATAACCATACCAGAACCCGGTGTCGCAAGTGTATGAGCATTCACTAGGAAATAAAATAAAATACAATGACTGTCCTGAATACAAATTTGGACACAAAAGAAAATACAATACTATGAGGGAGACTCTGCTGGTTGCGGATCGTACGCAAGATACAGCTCACCTAAGTCCCCGCATGCGTACATGCCTCTACTCTTACAAGGCCGCTAATCATAAATGCACCTGAACAAAAATATGCAGCAAATGTAGTATGGGTACGTAAATCAATGCGTACCCAGTAAGTATCCCCCTAACCTCGAAGAAGTGGTGACGAGAGGTCGGCTTCGACACTTACTAAGGCCAACAATATGATAATATGACATTTCAATTAAGCATGATATACAACAATAAAACTCAGAATAAGAAATAACTGAACAAGTCTTAACCATATTTAACAGCTTAAACCACTTCCTTCTTTTAAACACAAAATCACACATATAATTAATTTATTCCAATTATAAAAAGGGACTTCCAGTTCGTTATCACACACAAATACCACCGAGGACGTTCGGCCCGATCCAACATAAATATAAACTGTGCACTGCGTAGGGTTGAATGGCGCGAACCATAGATGCATCTATTACCCCGCTCGCGAATCATACATGCGACGCGGTCAAACATAAATATAAATAATTACCCCGATCGCGAATCATACATGCGACGCGGACAAATATAAATACAAAGAATTTCCCTACTCGTGAATCATACATGCGACGCAATTACACATAGGTTTCTTAAGTTATTATAGTATTCTTCTATTATTTTCAAAATACGAAGTTCGAAAGAAAACCTTTAAGATCCCAATTTTTCATAACAATTTTAACTCCTTTCAAAACATATAGTAAGCAAACTCAATCTTGCTACTTCTCAAAGCAATCAATAAATGTAAATCAGTAACAATATCAACAAGGCATGATGTAGGCCTAAAACTATCCGTACATAGACATAGTTAGTAGCTACTTACGGACTCTCGTCACCTCTTGCGTACGTAGCCCCAACAAATAGTATCACATAATAATTTAGTTTACCTATGAGGTTAATTCTCTCTTACAAGGTTAGAAAGAAGACTTACCTCGCTCCGAAATTCCTTCTCCGGTTCCCAAGCCTTTCCAATAACTCGAACCGATGCTCAATGCTCCAATACTAGTAAATAAATGTGCAAATTCATGAATATATATACTCTAATACTCCTTATAATCTAATGTATAACAAATCCCATTTCCATTCTAAAAGTCGACAAAAATCACCCTCGGGCCCACGTGTCAAGATCCTGAAAATTTTCGAAGATAATCATTATCCATAACCTTATGAACTCAAATATATGATTTATTTCCAATTCCATGTCCAATTTCGTGGTCACATTCCAAAAATACCAAATTCAAGGTTTTCCACCAAAACCTCACAATTTCTACTAATTTCCATGTTTAAATCCTGATACAAACCATGTATTTAACTTATAATAAGTGGGGATCACTTACCTTGAGTTGCTTGATGAAAATCTCCCCTTGAAGCTCTTCAAATCGCCCAAACCAAATAAAAATGGGAGAAAAACGGGCCATGTCCCGTTTTAAGGAAACCTCACCCCCATCGACCTTTTCACATCTGCGGGTCTTAGGCCGCTTTTGCTGAACTCCTTCTGCACCTGCGTCCCTTGCCGCTTCTGCGGCTACTAACATCGCACCTGTGCCATCGCAGATGCCAAAATGTTTCCGCTTCTGTGGTTCTCAGCAGCCTTGGCTCCTTCCGCTTCTGCGAGCCATCTCTCGCACCTGCGGGCTCGCACCTGCGTCCCTCTTCACGCAGGTGAGGTTACATCAGATGCCCAGCTGCTTCAGCTCTTCCTCAAATTCAAATTTCAATCCGTTAACCACCCGGAGTCCACCCGAGGCCCCCGGGACCCCGTCCAATTACACCAACCAGTTCCAAAACATAATGCGGACCTGTTCGAGGCCTCAAATCACATCAAACAATGCTATAACCATGGATCGCACTCCAATTCAAGATTTATGAATTTTAGGACTTCAAACTTCTTCATTCGATGCCGAAACTTATCAAATCAAGTCTGATTGACTTCAAATTTTGCACGCAAGTCATATTCGACATTATGGACCTACTCCCCCTTCCGGAATTGAAATTCGACATCGATATCAAAAAGTCCACTTCCGGTCAAACTTCTCAAAAATCTTCAAATTTCTAACTTTCGCCAAATGACCCCAAAATGACCTACGGACCTCCAAATCCACTTTCGGTCGCACTCCCAATACCAGAGTCACCATACGAAGCTATTCCCAAACTCGTAATAAAAAACGGACCTTGATAACACTTAAATACACTTCAACCCAAATTTATGAAATTCTTCCAAAATACCAATTTCCACAATAGGCGCCGAAACGCTCCCGGGTCATCCAAAACCCGATCCGGACATACGCCCAAGTCCAAAATCATCATACAAACCTCTTGGAACCTCAAATCCCGATTTCGAGGTCGTTTACTCAAAAACCACACTTGAGTCAATTCTTCCAACTTAGAGCTTCCGAAATGAGAATTTTCTTTCCAAATCAATTCCGAACTTTCGGAGATTCAATTCTGATCATGCATGCGAGTCATAATACTTGAAGTGAAGTTTCTCATGGCCTCACACCGCCGAACGACGCGCTAGCTCAAAACGACCGGTCGGGTTGTTACAATAGTCATTTTTAGTATTTTTCTAATATTTAGGAACTAGAAATTCGTTGAGATTCGATTATTAAATGTTTCCTTCTTTAAACTAGATGCCTAAAATTTAGGATTTTAAAATTGATTAAAATTTTACCTTGAATAAATATTTAAAAAGTCAATTAATATTTACCCTAAATAAGCGTTACTACAAAATTTGTAGACTTGAAGTAGTTCTAGAAATTGAAAAGTGACAGCCTTAATGGTACTCCATTTATTCATGATGAACAAAATAATCTTTTAGCAATGATGAGTAATATTTTTGAAGAATAATTTTTCTTTACTTGATATGTGCAATAAATTACATTAATTTATTCTAATTACGTGGTAAGTAATACGAGACTATAATAAAAAAGCTACAAAATAAATAGAAAAATAGCGTTTCACTTTTCATTAAATTTTGTCTTCTTCAATCAATCTAGACTAATTATTAATTTCTAATATTTAGGGTATTAAATTTACTAAAATTTTGACTCTTAAATCTTTTTTTATTTAAACTATATAGAAAATCATAATATTTAGGAATGTAATCCTAGTAAGACTATTTATATAAGTCGAGTAAGTTAATTTTCACAAAAATTATAATTTTAGGAATTGTTATCTCACCCGAAATACCAATAATCTATGTGACATTAGAGGTGTTCCACTCCAAGATACCAAGAGAAAACTTAAAGTAAATTGTACAGAAACCATACTCATAAGCTAACAACTATTTTTAGATCGCTAAAATTTTAGATTTAAGGTTGGTAATGTAAAAGTATTAGCTATTTCATGCTATTCGTTTTTAAGAAAGTGTTAATAAAACACTTTCCAAAAGTGTTGTCATAGAGTTTCGTATCTTCTCATAGTGTTGATAAATCTATGTAGCGGATAGATATCGCATGTAATCCCAAACAAATATCAAATAAGGGATGCGGTTAACTGACAATATTTGTAACGACCTGGCCGGTCGTTTAGGAGAGTTAGCGCCCCGATCCCCTGATAACTGTTCCTCCCATGTCTTATTAGATTAATGGAACGAGTCGGAGTGTTGAGTGATGAAAATTAGAGTGTTTTTGGACATATAGTCCTTTAAGGTGAGCTTTAACCTTAGGAATTGGGCCGGAGCGGGAGCTGTGTGAAGATGGACCCGTAATGGAAATTCGTCGACTCCGTTAGCTCCGTTGAATGATTTCTGGATTGGGAGCGTGTTCGGAATGTGTTTTTGAGGTCAGACGTAGATTTAGGCTTGAATTGGCGAAAGTTAGAATTTCGGCGACTTCGGCCGATAGGTGAGATTTTGATATCGGACTCGGAATGGAATTCCAAAAGCGACAGCAGGTCCGAAATGTCAATTATGACCTGTGTGCAAAATTTGAGGTCATTCGGACGAGTTTAGACGTGGTTCGTCATCGGAGGTGAATTCTTGAAAATTCCTAAGTTCCTAGGCTTGAATCTATGCATTTTTGGATACTTTGATGTTAGGGGGCGTGTTTTTAAGGCCCGACCAAGTTTGGATAGGGTATTGGGGTCAGTTGGTGGTTTTGGGTGAGGTCCCGGGGGCCTCGGGGTTGTTTCGAATGCTTATCGGGAAGTTTGGAAAATTTCAAAGTGCTGAACCAGACCTGTATCTGGTGTTCCGCACCTGCGATGGAATTTCCGCAGGTGCGAGCACGCAGGTGCGGGAATTATGTCGCAGGTGCGAAGCTCGAGTGGCCTGGTCAGGGATCGCAGGTAGGACCTGGGCTCCGCATGCGCGACCTTTCTATCGCAGGTGCGGTCCCAGAGCTTTAAGTGATTTTCCGCACCTGCGATGATAATTCCGCAGGTGCGGTACCGCAAGAGCGGTTAAAGGGACCGTTGGTGCGGAAATCCCTGTTCATATTCTAAGAATCCGAAGGTTATGTTATTTCACCATTTTTGAGTTGTGGGAGCTCGGGAGAGGCGATCTTTGAGGGAATTTTCACTTGGGTAATCGAGGTAAGTAATTTTCTACCACCATAGGTTAGTTTCCACGTTCCTAATCTTAAATCCCACCCTTAAATTCATGATTTTTGAGTTAGAATTGGAGGAAAATGGAAGAAACTTATTAGACCTAACTTTGGGGTTTTGATTGGGTAATTGACCTCCGATTTGAGAGATTTTCATATGGTTAGACTCGTGAGCGAGCAAGGGTTCAGAAAATATAAATTTTTCCCGATTCCGAGACGTGGGCCCGAGGGACGGTTTGGTCATATTTTTCTAAATTCGCGTATTAGTTCCGAATTTATTAGTTACTCTGATTTCTTGAATTTATATTACATTATACCATCGAATTGAATAGATTTGGGCCACCCGGAGTTGGATACTCGTGGCAAGAGCGTGATCACTGATTGATTTGCACAGTCGAGGTAAGTGGCTTGCTTAACTCTGTGTTGGGGAATTTTCTTAGATATTTTGACTGGTGTTTACTATAAAAACCCCGTGTACGTGAGGTGACGAGCGCGTGCATGGGACATTTTCGCGGAAATTCCATAGTTCTTTCTATAACCTGCCTAAATTTCGATTCTATTATTACTATCCTTGATTAAGCTGAATAACAACTTAATATTTTATCACAACCACTGATTTTACTTGATTTTTTTCTCTCGTTACTACTATTTGAACACAGTTTAAGTACTTTACCCGTATTTACTAATGATTTTCTCCAAACCTTAAAACTTATATATATATATATATATATATATTCTTGCATTGCATATTTAAATTGGGACTACGGACCGAGATCCGGGAGCTTTCCCCCTGTACTGCATTGCATATTTAAATTGGGACTACGGACCGAGATCCGGGAGCTTTCCCCCCTGTATTGCATTGCATATTTAAATTGGGACTACGGACCGAAATCCGGGAGCTTTCCCCCTGCATTGCCTTGCACGATTATCACCGGAGTTATATGATGTGCCGAACAAGAGATTCATTACTCTGTCTTCTGGTCCTTACTCTGAATTGCCGTTAATTATTACTGTCTACTTAACTGTTAACTAGATCTGTCTTATTTTAAATTGCAACCTCAGTAGAGCCTCAACCTGACCTCGTCACTACTTGACTGGGGTTAGGCTTGGCACTTACTGGGTACCAAATGTGGAGTACTCACGCCCTTCTGCGCATGTTTTTCCCATGTGCAGATCCAGGTCCTAGCACGCGGTATCTCAGCTAGCCAGCAGCAGTACCAGGAGACTCGAGGTATAATCTGCAGCGTCCGCAGATCTCCGAGTCCCCTTTCTATCTTGAAGTTGTAGTACTTGTAGATGAAACTATACAGTCTTCTCTTTTCCAGTTGTGTATATTGAGCATTAGAGTAGCTTGTGATGTATGGTGATATTCCGGGTTCTGGGGTATAGTAACTGTTTATGCCGAGCGATGTCGACTATATTATGATTTCTTTCGCTTACTGTTGTTTTACCTGTTTTATCTAAATTTCGCTCAAGTTATATGCTTACCTAGTCGTCTAGACTAGGTGCCGTCACGAGACCCAGTCGGAGGGAGAATTGGGTCGTGACAACATTCATCATTTTTTTCACAAATTTGAATTTTTAAATTTTGCAACACTTTAGAGAATAATATCTTTGTAATTTGCTTGAAATGTATTCATTGATATGAAATACACATGCAACACGTATTATTATGTTGTATCTGGATATCTGTTTGTTATATGCATTTTCTTTGCTCGATTTTTTTATTGTCGTTATGTTTTATTATATGGTGGTGTATACATACATTTGATTTTATGTAGCATATTAAGTTTATAAGAAATTTGCTACAATTACGAAAGGATAGAGGTCTAAAGCATATGAGAAATTTTTTATTGAACCCGAGCTGTCAAATTCAATGTATATTTGTTGTCAATATGCTGGAATATGTGTGGGCTTTTGTATCATAATAAAATATCGCCGAGATAATTAACTGAAATTTTTACCATTAAAAGTATATATAATGTTAACTCAAATCACCATAGGATTTGTACGTCATTAAACATTCTTATCCTAAATTTAGATTATCATGTATTTGCAGTCAACTGCTATTGGTTGCAAAGTGGCCTATGAAAGATTTGCTTAAATATTACCACTTGCTTCAATTAGTTCTTATTTTTTTCAAAAAAAAAAAAAAAAATTAGGCAATAATTTGAAATTTTGGTGAAGAAAAAAAAGTATTATATCGAATATGCTTGCAATATGAACGTTGCTTGTTATCGGATAAAAAGAATATATAGGATAAAAATAGCTAAGTGATTTATAACTCGAAAAAAAGAGTTTAGAAAATGGGATCACCTAAAAATTTATATGTCACGACCCAACACTTACTATAGTCCATGATCGCGCCCAACGTTGCCATTAGGCAAGCCAGCGATGAGTTGTCAACTTGATTATGCATTTTATGATTTTTGAAATCGTGAATTTTATTAGATAAAGAAATCAACGCATTAAAATCATGACAACTTACACTTTAAATAGAACATATAATAAAAGTGTGTAAATGCTAAGAAAAATCACAAACAACATCTAGAACATCCCAAAATCCGGTGCCACAAGAGCATGAGTATTTACTAAGGAGTACGATAATAATACTACATCTGTCTGAAATGTAAATAAATCATGATAAAGTAAATAGTACGATGAAGACTATGTGGGTTGCAATACGTAGCCAGGTGTAACGACCCGACCGGTCGCTCCGTAGAATTTGCAAAGTTATTCCTGTTTCTGCCTTGTTATGCATTGTTTAGTTGTTTATGATGTGTTGGAGTCGGGTGGTTCGGGTTCGGAGTGGTTGTAGTGAGGATTGAGATACTTAGTCTCTTATATTGGCCTAGTAGTTGAAAAAGTCAACAAGGAGTTGACTTATTGGTAAACGACATCGAAATGTAGATTTTATGGCTCGGATAACTTCGTTAGGTGATTTGGGACGTAGGAGTGTGTTCAGAATATGGTTTTGATGTCCGGTGTAGAATTAGGCTTGAATTGGCGAAAGTTAGTTTTTGGCCATTTCTGATCGGCAGTGAAAAATAGGCTATCAGGGTCAGAATGGAATTCTGGGAGTTGAAGCAGGTTCGTAACGTCATTTTGGTTATGTGTGCCAATTTTCAGGTCAATCGGATGTGTTTCGGTTGGTTCGGCATCCTTGGTGAAATCTAGAAGTTTCAAAGTTCATAGGCTTGGATTTGATGTGATTTTGGTGCTTTTGCATTGTTTTTGGTGTTCCGAAGGCTCGACTAAGTTTGAATGAGGTTAGGGAACATGTTGGTATTTTTAGTTGGGGCCCCGAGGGGCTCGAGATTAATTTCGGATGGTTAAAGGAGGTTTGAACTTGTAAAATTGCAGCAAATGAGTTGTTGGTGTCATTGTTTTGGTGTGACCACACCTGCGGATGGGGAGCCGCAGGTGCGGGCCCGCAGAAGCGGAAAGGAATCCGCAGATGCGGAAATTGGGCAGCTTAGTGAAAAGCCGTAGATGCGGACGTGGGACCGCACCTGCGGAGTCGCAGGTGCAGAAATAGAGTCGCAGATGTGGAATTTGGTCTTTAAGTAATTTTTCGCAGATGCACACCTGGGACCGCAAGTGCGAGATTTTGGTCGCAGGTGCGAAAATCCCTGGGCAGAAAGTATAAAAAGAGCCCTTAGAGAACTTTGGTCTTCTTTTCACATTTTCATACAGGTTTGAAGCTTTTGGAGGGTTTTTGAAGAGGAAAATCGATAGTTCTTCATTGAGGTAAGGTTTTTGGACTCTAAACTTGTTTATATGTGATTAAAGGTCTGATTAGTGGTGAAAATTTGGGGGGAAATCAGTGCAAAAATGGGTAATTAGGGCTTGAGATTAAGAGACCTTAAAATGGGAATTTGAGGGGTCATATGGACTCCGATTTCAGTGTTCTTGCTATGTATAGACTCGTGGGAGGATAAGGATCCTTATGATATAAATTTTATCGAGTTTCGAGATGTGGGCCCGGGGGTCGGGTTTGGCCAATTTCGGGAATTGTGCATAATTTTGATAGTTTTCGATTGGGTTTCGTTTCCCTAGCATATTTTGATGTTATAAATCTGATTTTGATAGACTCAGAGCATTTGAGAGCCGATTCGAGGGGCAAGAGCATCGCAGACTAGTTTTTGGACTGTTTGAGGTAAGTAACAATTGTAACTGTAGACCTGAGGGTATGAAACCCCGGTATTTTACATCGATTTGATAAATGAGATGACGCACATGCTAGGTGATGAGCGTGTGGGTGTTCACCGATAGGGATTGTGACTTGGTCCGTCTCGTAGCGGTTACTAAACCGTATAATTGATGTGAAACCATGAAATAACCTGTATTTTGGAGATTTACACTTGTTTATGGGATGTAATCCATGTTTGGGGCCTTGTGCCGATCTGTTTAGACCCTCAGGTGTACTTTTACACTATTCTCACACTATCCTGATAGAATATTTGTCAACTCAATCATGTTTTCTACTTGTTACTATTTCTACTGTTACCACATTATTTTAAAACTCCGAGAGGTATTTTGGGCTGAGTCCCGTGAGTTGAGGTGAGTTGCCCGAGTGGCTTGTGAGGATGACTTGTGAGGCCGAGTATGTGAGGATAGTTATTGATCGGGCTGCACGCCGCAGCAGTATATATATTATATGGATCGGGATGCACGCCGCAACATTATATATATTATGTGGATCGGGCTGCACGCCGCATCATTTGTGAGATACCTGGTACTTGTTGAGTGAGAGTGCTTAGTGTGAGCATAGCATACTAATAGTGGAGACATGAGTGACTGAGATATCTTGTGATGAGTGATACCGTGCCTGAAAGGCGGTTACATTGTGAATTTTACTGTTTCTCTCACTCTTCTTTATACTAAGCTTTTCTAACAAAGATTGAATTACTGTTTTTACAAAATATGATTTATAAATGCTCGTCACTGCACTCAAGTTTTTAGTTACTTTGGTTACTTAAGTTGGCGTACTCACGTTACTCCCTGCACCTCTGTGTGCAGATCCAGGTACCGGACCAGCTTTCTAGTTGACTTCTCGTGTGCTTCGGGGTTGACCAGGGATCGAGGTAGCTGCTCAGCGTCCACAGCTGACCTTCCTTCCCTTCCTATTCCTAGACTCTTGATGTTTTGGTCATGTATTAGTTACAAAGATACATTTTTATACTTTATATTTTCTACACTAGATGCTCATGGCAGTTGACTCCCGAGGTCTGGGGGCGATTTAGATTGTTTGTCTTGGTTGTTATTCCTGTTGAAAATGTCTTAAAAGTGAATCTTTATCAGTTTATGAGTTTACATTTCTATAAAACAGACAAATGTTTATTTCACTGTGTTAGAGGGCTAGCCTAGTTTCACGATAGGCTCCATCATGGCCCTTGCTGATTTGGGGTCGTGACACCAGGAATGCATCTCACCATAAAGTCTCTTCAGCAGTTGCGCCAAGATGAACACCAAATAAACCTGTCATATCCTGCACAGGTAGTGCAACATTGCAGCATAAATACGTAAATCAACGCGTACCCAGTAAGTATCTAGCGTAACCCTAGAAAAGTAGTGACGAGGGGTCGACATCGACACTTACTAGAGGTCCAATAAAACAATATGATAAATCATCAGCAGATATGAAGCACAACAGCAATGATGAGGTAAAACTGTAAGTTACATAATTTTTCATAAATTTCTTTTAAAGATATTATTTTTCTCGGTATCGTATTCTATCTCAACAACTCAGATGTATCAAGTGCCAGTATCAAGTGAATAAGGAACACCATATAAAATGCAAGGCATCAATATAATTTTTCTCGGTCTCGTATTCTATCTCAACAACTCAGATGTATCAAGTGCCAGTATAATTTTTCTCGGTCTCGTATTCTATCTCAACAACTCAGATGTATCAAGCGCTAGTATCAAGTGAATAAGGAACATCATATAAAATGCAAGGCATCAGTGGAAGGATAATCGTAAATATCCAGACTGCTTGAAATATAAACACACGATTATGCCGAGGTCGTACAGTCCAATCCAGAAAATTGTGTACATTGCCGAGGATCGAACGGTACGAACCATAGATGCATATATTATATTGCCGAGGCGTTCGGCCGCTCCACAAGAAAGGAAAGAAATTATTGAATTACGAAACATGTGCTTAAAATACAATATACGAACACAAAGTGAATATAACCTTTACAATTTCTCAAGGTGATAAGGCTAGCAGAATGAGCTCAAATATTACATGGTAAAGTCCTAAGTCTTTCAGGATATAAACATGCTTTAGCTACATACGGACTCTCGTCATTTCGTGTGTAAGTAACACCCACAACTAGTAGCACATAACAATTACATCACATAGGGGTATTTCCCTCCTCACAAGGTTAGACAACAGACTTACCTCGCTCCGAAGTTCCATAACCGGCTCCAACGCCTCTCTAACACCTCAACGCAAAGCCAAATGACCCGAAGCTAGTCAAATAATGTACAACTCAATCAAAATATACTCAAATGCGTATACTTTAATAATCTATAATGATTCTCAACTTCGCCCGAAAAGTCAACAAAAGACAACCCTCAGACCCATGTGCCTGCATTCCGAATTATTTTGAAGATAAACTTTACCCATAACACCACGAAGTCAAATATATAATTTATTCCTAATTCCATGTCCAATTTCGTGGTAAAAGTCCAAAAATACCAATTTCTAAGTTTTTCTTCAAAATCCCAAATTTTTTCAAAAATTTCCATGTTAAATCCTTGTAGAATCCATGTAATTAACTTAAATATGTGAGAGTTACTTACCTTGAAATAGATTATGAAAATCTCCCTTGAAGGTCTCCAAAAATTCCCCAAACCAAGAGAGAAATAGAAAAAATGAGCCAAACCCCGAAATAAATTGAAGTCTGCCCGTACCCTTCCTTTTCGCGATCGCGGAAATACCTTTGCGATGTAAAAAGCCAAAAATCCACTGACTCAAGGTCTTCTTCGCGTTTGCGGTCACCCAGACGCATTCGCGAAGGCTTAACACCTCCAGGCCCTTATCTCCCCTTCCTTCTTCACGTTTGCGACCTCCATGTCACGTTCACGTAGGTTGCCCAAATTCTTTTCCGTGTTCGCCCCTTTTTCGCATTCACGATGAACAAAAATCCAGCAGCCCAAATCTTTCTTCGCAAACGCGTGAGACCCTTCGCGTACGTGAAGAACAAAACCAGACACCAACACCAGCAGCTGCAAATCACCCAAATTTAGTCCGAGATCATCCCGAAACACACCTGAGGCCCCCGGGACCGCATCCAATTAGACCAACCAATCCCAAAACATGACACAAACCTGCTCGTGGCCTCAAATCACACACACACAAAAAAAACTACGAATCGACGATCGAAACATTTGTTTAAACTTTCAAATATTCAAACTTTGAAAACGCGTCCAATTCATACTTAAACAGTCCGGAATGACGCCAAACTTTGCGCACAAGTCACAAATCACGATACGAACCTATTCCAATGCTCGGAACCCTAAACGGACATCGATAACACCAAAGTCCACCTTAAACCAAACTTAGGAAATTCTATAACGTTCAAAATGCCATCTTTCCATAATAAGCCTTGAAATGCTCCTGGGCGACCCGATATTTAATCTGAATATATGTCCATGTCTGAAATCATCATACGAACCTATTGGAATCTTCAAATCCCGATTCTGAGATCGTTTACTCAAAATTCAAACCTTAGTCATCTCTTCCAATTTAAAGCTTCCGAAATGAGAATTTTCCTTCCGAATCAACTCTGAACTTCCCGAAATTCAATTTTGACTACGTGTACAAGTGATAATACATGAAGTGAAGCTACCCAAGGCTTCAAACCACCGAACAACGCGCTAGAGATCAAAATGACCGTTCGGGTCATTACATTCTCCCCCACTTAAACATATGTTCGTCCTCGAACGTGCCAAGAATTGTTCTGGAGTTGTCCAAAATCACTGTTTAACACCTTGTGCCCTTACCCGTGCCAGCACAACCCATGTGAGCATATTAGCTTGAGAAAAGTTGAAGATCCTCCCTATATACTTAGTTAACAAGCCTTAGAACCAAATTCTAACATATGAAATTCTCCATGAGTCCCTATTTAACATACGAACACCGCACCAATTACTAGACACTGTACCAAAACTTGTTGTCACGACCCTAATTCCCAACCCTCGGGATCGTGATGGAGCCTAACACCACACTTGCTAGGCATGCCAATGTTAGAACTTAATTAACCACTTCCTTTGCATATTTACTTAAACATGAGTAAACAATTTAAAAAAGAATGTTGAATCTAATATTTCCCAATAAATTGTATCATACATAGTGTTTGGAATAATAAACGAATCATGAGCTAATAATAACTATAAACTACCCAAGGTCTGGTGTCACAATTCACGAACTACTAAAGAATACTACAAATAAATGGGCTGAAATAAGTGTATTTCTATTTTGAATGAACTACAAATAATGTCTAAATAAAATAGGAGAAGACTCCAGGAATCTCTGGACGCCAGCAGACCTACCTCGTGTCTCCGTGTAAATGCTCAACTATGCTCAAAGGATCAGCTTTGATCGGTACTTGGATCTGCATAAAAAGTGCAGAGTGTAGTATCAGTACAATCGACTCCATGTACTGAGTAAGTGCCGAGCCTAACCTCGACGAAGTAGTGACGAGGCTACGGCGAGGCATTTATAACATAACCTACGGATATTGTAAAATAAAGCAAGAAAATACTCCTAAAATAAACAAAACAATAAACTGGAGCAATAATTAAAATAACTCAGCCACCTTTTCCAGGTCTCATCTGTAACCAATTCTCACATAAGTTTCCAAATTTCCAAATTTCACTTTTAAGATAACCGTAGGTGCAAAATATGAGAAAAACAGTAGAGTAAAATAGAAAGTTTTCCATCCTTGTGTTTAAAATCGGTAAATCATAAATATTCTCCCTTATTGCTCCTTGTTGCGGCGTGCAACCCGCTCCCACCTGTCCACCCTTATCGCTCCTCACTATATATTTATCACCCTTATTTCTCCTGTTGTGGCGTGCAACCCGGTCCCACCTGTCCACCCTTATCACTCCTTGTTGCAGCGTGCAACCCGATCCCACCAGACAATTTCATCACTTTATTTATAAAAGATTTCACAATTCAAGTCAATGCCTTCCACAATAGTTTTATCTCAACAATTGTAAACAGAAGGCCATACTACTCATAAATTTCATAAAATTATCTTTTCACAATGAAACCAACCGGAATTTATATATTTCGTAAAACATTGTCAACCAGCTCAACATTTCGTATATCCCAATGAATCCAGGGTAAAAACTAACACTTTTAAATTTCATAAAACAATACTTAACAACAAGTTGATGAAAACAAGTAGGTATGAAGGCATAGAAATCATGCAAACAATTAAACCGAGAATCAAATAATTGGGGACAGGGTAGGGATCATGTTTAACAAGTAATTTGGTGGTGCATAGATACTCGTCACCTCGCTTATACACCACACACATGCAATTTACATAACATTTAGGTTGGGGATTCCTATTCCCTCAAGTCAAGGTTAAACCAAGCACTTACCTCAATTTAGCAGGCCACTCACTGCTCAATCACAACTTTTCCTATAGAATTTGCCTTCAATTCACTCGTATCTAATCATAATTGAGTTTAGTATCATTATTATTGCTAAAGGAATTAACTTTATTGAAAAATCATGGATTTCTAAGTTTTCCCAAAAAGCCCTAATTCTACCATGAAATTTTTTAGATTCCAGGTTGAAATCTTGTAAAAAGTAGTTAAGGATTGAAAGAGATGAGTTATAAATCACTTACCTATGATTTGGGGAAGAAAATATTTGGGAAAAATCACCTCTTCCGTTCTAGGGTTTTGTTATTTTTGAAAAGTGGTAAAATAATTAAAGATGGGTTGTATTTATACGCGCCTCAGGACCCGTCACTGCTGTCAGCGAAATTCTGGGCCTTGTCTCACCGTTGTCAACGGAATTAGGGGCGCGGCGGCGGAATCTGAGCTTCACCAACCGCGGTCAGCAGAATTCTGAGCGCTGCAGCGGATCCTGGTCCGCGGCTGCGGAATTCCAAGCGCTTCCGCACTTCTGGGTTCAAAGAACTGAACCTGCAACCTGCAACCTGCAACTTTTAACCTCCAGTTATTTTTCTAACTCTCAAAACACTCTGTGGCCTACTCGAAACTCACCCGAGCCCTCGGGGATCCAAACCGAACATGCACACAAGTCTAAAAATATCATATGGACTTGCTCGTGCGATTAAATCATTAAAATAACATCAACAAATTACAAATTTAAACTCTAAATCAAGATTTTCCTCAAGAACACTCAAATTTCACTATTTCTCATCTAGACGTCCAAATCACGTCAATTAAATTATGATTCTCATCAAATTTCACAAATATGACTTTCACATTGTAATAAACTTGTATCGAGCTCCGGAACCATAATACGGTCCCGATACCAATGAGTTCAAACAATAATCATTTCTTTATTTCCTTTAAAATTTTAGTATAACAATTTTCTTCAAAAATTGTTTTCTAAGGCTAGGGACCTCAGAATTCAATTCCGGGCATACGCCCAAGTCCCATATTTTACTGCGGACCTCCCGAGATCGTCAGAACACAGATCCAGGTCCGATTTCTCAAAATGTTGACCGAAGTCAACTAAAACCAAATTTTAACTCTAAAAATTATTGTTTCTCATATTTTCACATAAAAGCTTTTCGGATTCACGTCCGGACTACGCACATAATTTGAGGTAATTAAAATTAGTATTTTTAAGGCTAGTAAGCCTAGAATAGAGTCCTAATTCATAAGATGATCCTTTGGATCATCACACATGCACACCTATGCTGAAATCACACCATGCAACACATAAGTCCTTTGCCCATAATAACATCCTCCGACCACAATAGCTGCAATTTCACAAATGCGATGCCCGCAATACACCTCATAACACATATAGGCTCTATTTCGATTCTCGCAATACTGCCACGACAAAAGAGATGTGTAGAAACTCATAACCACCAGCTGAATCAATAAATCATGGAGTCTCTCCTCCTGACAAGAACCATTACCTCATTCTGAATTGAATAACAAAATTTTCCCTTTCATATACCCTACATAACTCCGATCGCACTGATTTCAGGTCCATTAACCTCATCTCACCCAGTACAAGCTTCTCGAAAAATAATCTACCTCGCGCACCATCTAAAATCTCATACATCGCCATCAAATCTCCAACAAGCTACAACTCGAATATGACCCATAGGGAATAAGGAACTCTGCAAATGACCATCCAGCCCGCTTAACGAATAAAACGGCCAACTGATGTTATGGATCCATCTCAGAGATGAGAAACAAGGCACACAAATAAGTATAAGGAATCGTACTTAAAATCTTATTGTTGCAGCGTGCGACCCAATCCAACTATGACATCATTGTGACGTGCAACCCGATCCGAACATGACACTATTGCGGCGTGCAACACGATCCGAACATGACACTATTTCGGCGTGCAACACGATCCGAATATGACATCGTTGTGGCGCACAACCCGATCCACACAATGTACACGTGGTGGCGTGCCACCCGATCCAAACAATATACCCACGGAGGTGTGCCACCCGATTCACACAACAATCAATAAGGAGACACCCATCAATCTGTAATGCTTATACTTACGAAATGCCCGAATATCGACCACAAGCACGCCAAGTGCATAATACAACCCTAGGGAGATGGATAATGCCACACACAAAAAATTCCAAGCACGACTAAGGTGCAATAAATGACATGCATCTCGAGAGCTATCTTGCTCATATAACACCACAAGCCACACAGGATCGGAACACACATGCGAATAATCAAGGCGTCTTACAACCCACCTGGCACAATAGAGTATTACATGGAATAACTGACGACAGGAATAACATCCAACACCTGAAGACTCCTCAGTAAGAATGCTATGCTGAATGAACACATACGACCTGACGTTGAGCACACGCCCATATTAGACCCACCAATGGACCTCAAGCCGATTCTGATCATACCATACTGGGCTACAACCTTCCAAGGATCCACAATGGCCCTATTCATGACACACACGAGCAACCGTCCAATCTGGAAAAAACTTCCACAGTCCACAACCAAAGGAATAGAGCGCCTTCAAGGCATAAACTCTCGCATTAGCGATAGTACAATAATACTTGGTTTCAATCTTTAACAATCAAGTGACTAACATGTTACACTTATAAAATCTTCCCATGGGTTATACTTCCACGACCTTCCGCACTAGGTAGCAAAGTCTGCACATCCACACCTCCAACTGTACAAATTCTGTAGTGCAAATCAAGAATCCACAAATCAATACACAATGCCTCTTCCACATAACACCATTCTCAGGAGAGACTGGGATAATGTCAGCTTACTCTGAACATCTGAATTCTCCTTTGCCCATCCGAGCTCGTGACATTCTTATCAACACCGAGCCGTGACCTTGATCCTCAACTTCCAATTCCCATGTCGCTTTACTGCACCTGTCATGCCGCTACGCGAGAGTACTAGAATTCATCATAACCCCTGAACTTCTAGTAGAATAAACACTTCATTGGATAGAAACCTCTCACTAAACTCATTTCAGAAGAACCATTGCAACATGCAACTTCCATAACCGCAGAAAATACAAACCTCAACTTGTGGTCTAAACCGCCATAATTCTTTTGGGATCCATTTACACATAACAAGGCCATTTGAATCAAATTCCTCCCAAATCAATCAAATTATGGTGACTGTCAAGCCCACACGTACAACCACTGGTATATCTTAACACGCCGAAGGAACTAATCATTTCCACTATCACGCTGATTCAAACCGTTACTAAGCGACCCAACTTCTTCTAATTTACTCTTGACTTGCCTTAGAAATAATAATAGCTCCATTAAAAACATAACGAACTCAATCATCACTCATCCCTAGTGACCTGAATCACGAGACCACATCGTCTCAATACCCATAAACCATCTCATACCCTCCTTAAGCTCACAATAGCCTCTCCAACTAGTTCACCCATTCTGCAAGACCTTCCGCGAATCCGAAGCTATTTCTCCCATTCCTCCTACCCCGCAGACCCAACGATAACATAGAAAATTACCCATGCATTATTCACACTCTGCTACAAAATCCCGGTTTTTCAGCCACACAACGAACCTAAAATCCTTAGACACCACGCTTACATCCTTGAACCAGTTAGAACCACTATTGAGAGTCAACACTCTATCCTAGTCCCGAACATAATCAAATTCCAACGTATCTGTTAGCATATGACACTCCCAAGGAAGAAACCAGATGAATTCTTTTCCTTGTACGTCACATCCACAAGAAGCATAAACTCGGAGTCTTCCCAAAATTTGCACATGAATCGATAAGGCGAAATATAGCACACATTCATCAAGTTGTTTGCTCGAATTACCCCTGATGCTTTTCTTTTCTTAGTCATAAGTAGTCCACCAATGCACCGATAACCAGAGTCCACTCAAGCAGACAACCACGGGATCTAATCGTAGATGGTGAGATCCCCCACTTAGCTTATCACATAATGTAGAACCCACAATGATTCCTCCTTCTCAATTACCATGATCTCGAACAATCAACTCGCCAAATTTCTCGTAGTCCCTTGTTAAACGTTTCATGAACATTCCGAATTATCAGCCACAATTGCATATTCGACCTTCTGTCAGTTAGTAAGAAGAACTCTTCGTAGAAACTTCATCAAAATCACGCAACCGCTAACATTCTAATAGAAGATAACCCACCTGTCGTCCATACTGACAACTTCCAATGACGCTACACTGGGTAAAACTATTACGAAATCAGTAAACCCTCCTGAGCCCATGCTCTTCCGCCGGCTGTACAAGTCTGTTCATTCCCCATTGACATCAACTAAAAGTCCGACAATACATTCCAAACTCGAAGTCACGTTGTATCTCATAGCGATAATCAAGATCTTACACCCCTAAACACTCCAAGAAAATTTCTTTCCGTCATATTCAACCTTCTTCAGCACAGTATCCACCATTCCAAATAAAATCCATAGACCTAGTCATTGTCCACCAAGTTTCCCAAATCGCCCTAAACATTTCTCAAGGCATGTGGCTCTCCTACCAGAATCCATATGCTACTGCCACTCCCACTTCGGTTAAACCATCTTCTTAAGAAACTTCTCGACCTCTGTTGTTCATAATTGACCTGCTAGCGATTCAATAACCACGCGACACCTCCCACCATGTCCTTCCTCATCTTTCGCTGCCCAAAATACTGCCTCAAATCATTTTCCATCTTTGTAGCACCCGAACGGGTAAATTGTCACCAACTCTGAGACTCCATAAAGATCATCTCTATCAAGCCATCAACATTAGAAACATCGATTCGACTCTGAAGTCGCCTTACACCACTATCTCTGATAATCGCTGCTCAGGCACCATTCCATAACACCCTGCCCCGAAGGCAATTCAAGGATACCATAACACCAAGGAACCTTACTGCGTTCCAACAAAGATGATAACACCACATCACGAATGAGAATTCTACCACGCTAAAAAATATCAAGTCTCGTTACTCCATCAACCAAAGCATGAACATCCATAGTCGAATTGCCTTTCCTCCATTGGAATTATATGTCGAACCTCTAGACCATGAACCGAGAAGTCCTCCTTTTGAGTCATTCACTACCGCAACCCATAAATGAGCAATCTACCATTCACAACAACACCGAATAATAACAATGCACGAACATCATAACGATCTATGCACAACCTCAAAACCATAGGCAATATTGATACATGGCTAAAATGACAGAACCCCCTTCCACAAGACAACGATAATAAATCGCTCGAATACGCAGGGAGAAACATCATGCACCACTCCTGCAGTACCACTACAACTCCTCGATGCCCAATTGATAACAAGCGCTCCATGTCGCATAAGATTGAGTAGGAAGGAAATGAAGGCATAAGCTTCAATGAAATCAAATCACACGATGATGAATCAAGAAGGGGAGTGCTCCTAAGAGCCCCGTAGCCTCTCCAAGATAAGTACAGACGTCTCTGTACAGATCCGCGAGACTCTACTAAACTCGCTCATGACTCGTGATACCCAAGTGAACCTAGAGCTCTAATACCAAGCTGTCACAACCCAACACTCATTATAGGCCGTGATAGCACCAAACGTCACCGTTAGGCAAGCCAGCGATGAACTACAAATTTGATTATGCATTTTATTATTTTCGAATCATGAATTTTATTAGATAAAGAAATCAACGCATTAAAATCGTTGAAACTTACACTTTAAATAGAATAGATAATAAAAGTGTGTAAATGATAAGCAAAATCACAAACAACATCTAGAACATCCCAAAATCAAATATCACAAGTGCATGAGTATTTACTAATGAGTACAATAATAATACAACGTCTGTCTAAAATGTAAATAAGACAAGATAAAGTAAAAAGTATGATGGAGACTCGGTGGGCTATGATACGTAGCCTCGAATGCATCTCATCATAAAGTATCCTCAGTAGCTGCGCCAAGATGACCACCAAATAAACCTGTCAGATCCTGCACACTTAGTGCAGAAGTGCAGCATGAGTACGTAAATCAACGCGTACCCAGTAAGTATCTAGACTAACCTAGAGAAGTAGTGATGAGGGATTGTCATCGACACTTACTAGAGGTCCAATAAAGCAATATAATAAATCATAAGCAGATATTAAGCACAACAACAATAATGGGGTAAAGCTGTAAGTTACATAATCTTCCTTAAATTTCCTTTAAAGACATAATTTTTCTTAGTCTCGTATTCTATCTCAATAGCTCAGATGTATCAAGTGCCAGTATCAAATGAATAAGGAATACCATATTAAATTCCAGGCATCAATGGAAGAATAATCTCGTGAATATTCTGACTGCTAGCGATATAACACACGATTATACCGAGGTCGTACGGTCCAATCCAGAATAATGTGTACACTATCGAGGGTCGAACGACACAAACCATAGATGCATCTATTATACTGCCTAGGTGTTTGGCCCGCTACACAAGAAAGGAAAGAAATTATCGAATTATGAGACACGTGCTTACAATACAGTATATGAACACAAAGTGAATATAACCTTTACCGTTTCTCAAATAACTTACCAACAACTCAAGGTGATAAGGCTCAGCCTAATATATATATATATATACATATACTTCTAAATCAAGTTCAATTATAATCTCAATTAATTAAGCCAGCATAATGAGTTCAAATACTACATGGTAAAGTCCTATGTCTTTCAGGATATAAACATGCTTTAGCTACGTAGGACTCTCGTCATCTCGTGCGCAAGTAACACCCACAACTAGTAGCACATAACAATTACATCACCTAGGGGGTAGTTTCCCCCTCACAAGGTTAGACAGGAGACTTACCTTGCTCTGAAGTTCCATAACCGGCTCCAACGCCTCTCTAACACCTCAACTCAAAGCCAAACCATCCGAAACTAGTCAAACAATGTACAACTTAATCAAAATATACTCCAATGCGTATACTTTAATAATCTATAATGATTTTCAACTTCGCTCAAAAAGTCAACAAAAGTCAACCCTCGGGCCCACGTGTCCGAATTCCAAATTTGTTTGAAGATAAACTCTAAGCTTAACACCACGAACTTAAATATATACTTTATTCCTAATTTCATGTCCAATTTCGCGGTAAAAGTCCAAAAATATCAATTTATAGGTTTTTCTTCAAAATCCCAAAATTTTCCACAAATGCCCATGCTAAATCCTTATAGAATCCATGTATTTGACTTACAATATGTGAGAATTACGTACCTTGCAATAGATGATGAAAATCTCCCATTGAAGCTCTCCAAAAACGCCCAAACCAAGAGAGAAATAGAAGAAATGAGCGAAAACCCTAAATAAATTAAAGTATGCCTAGACCCTTAAACTTCGCGATCGCGAAGGCAAAAAATCCACTGACCCAAAGTTCTTCTTCGCGTTCGTGGTCACTCAGCCGCGTTCGCGAAGTCTTAACACCTCCAGGCCCCCAACCCCCTTTTTTTTTTTACGTTCGCGACCTCCATGTCGCGTTCGCGTAGGTTGCCCAGATTCTCTTTCGCGTTCGCGACCCCTGTGTCGCGTTCACGATGAACAAAACTTCAGCAGCCCAAAATCCTTCTTCACAAACGCGTGAGACATTTTTCGTTCACGAAGAATAAAATCAAACACCAGCACCGGCAGTGGAAAATCACCCAAACTTGGCCTAAAACCATCCCGAAACACACTTGAGGTCCCCGGGACCCCGTCCAATCACACCAACCAGTTCCAAAATATGACACGAACCTGCTCGAGGCCTCAAATCACCCCAAACAATATCAAAACTACGAATCGACGATCAAAACCTTTCTTTAAACTTTCAAACATTCAAAACTTCGACAACGAGTCCGATTCATACTTAAACAATCCGGAATGGTGCCAAACTTTACGTACAAGTCAGAAATCACGATACAAACTTATTCTAATGCTCGGAACCCAAAATGGACATTGATAACATCAAAGTCCGCCTCAAGCCAAACTTAGGGAATTTTAGAACTTTAAAAATGCTAACTTTCAACAATAAACTCTGAAATGCTCCCAGGCGACCCGGTACTCAATCCGAACATACGCCCAAGTCCGGAATCATCAAGCGTACCTATTGGAACCTTCAAATCTTGATTCCAAGATCGTTTACTCAAAAGTGAAACCTTAGTCAACTCTTCTAACCTAAAGCTTTCGAAATGAGAAATTTTCACCTGAATCAACTCCGAACATCCCAAAATTCAATTCCAACGACGCGTACAAGTCATAATACATGAAGTAAGCTACCCAAGACCTTCAATCGCCGAACAACGCGCTAGAACTCAAAACGACCGCGGGTCGTTACATTATATCTTTCTATACAAATTTCATATTAACTAACATGGACAAATGTAGACGTAATACTATATTGTTCATCTCATAAGTTCAAAAGATATTCAATTATTTCTATTTAATCATTACGTAAACATAATAAATGAGTGTTGCATCTTCTTTAACGTACCTTATTACTATTTCATTTTCGGTTTTCTTATACACAAATTTTATTTGAGCGATACGAAATACACGTGCAATTTAATACTCTAAAGCTAGTCCTCTTAGAATCGTGGATACGCCTATGATCACTAATACCCTAATCAACCACCACCAGCATATCCATCATCACAACTAACACATACAGCTCCTAACATCCTCAATCAATCACTGTATCTTATAATCTTTAAATTACTATTTTATTTTAAATTCTATATTTATTAATTTTTTATAAGATAAATTATAAACATTTAGCTATTGAAAAAACAAAATAATTTTAATAATTCATTGTCCAATGTAAATATAAATCTTAGTATTTAAATGTGTATTCAAATTCAAATATTTAATCTTAAAAATAAATACCCCAATAGAGAAAACAAAAAAGTTTACACCATTAGTTTATATAACTTAAAAGAAAAATATTGTAGGAATCCATTTACATACTTCTTCCGAGTTCCAGCAATTGTTGGCATCCAATTAATGTGTACATATAGACTGGAGTCAACGCTAAAAAGAATCTAGTAGGAATCTTTTAGCAACCAAGTGGAGCAAAAACCCCAATGCGAGACTTCACCAACCGAATCCAGATTTAATCGACCCCGATCTGAATATCGAACATCGAGAAGAAAATCAAAAAAAAAAAGTGGAGCAAAAACTTAACAACCAACTAAAAATAAATACAGTCAAGAACTAATTAATGACTAAGAGGAAACGAAGAAATAGTAAATAAATTGTTTACTCGAGCATCAACTGTGTGTAATATGGTCTGTAACAATATGGTCAATGGGAAACTATAATGTTTTGTTTTGGCAATTTACTAACTACTCTAATATGTATTTTGGAAATTTCCTCGCTTCTATTTGTTTGACACTATTTTTTTTATTAATCAGTTGAAAAATTAACATATTTTATAGTTTTTAATAAGAAGCTGTTATATTGACATAAATATTATATCATGTTTAAGACCATAAATTTTAAATTTTTATAATTACACAAAAATTATATCCTTAACATGTTTAAAATTACAAATTTAAAAAGTATTATTTTTTCCTTAAATTTTATACCCAAATAAATTTAAAAAATGTGTTTCTTTGAACTTACCGTGGCATTTCTTGTTATTGAATACATCTGAAAAACGTTGAAAGAAGTATGTGAAAGCAGCTATTCTTTTCTTGGAACTTTGTGTTCACATGTGCATTATACTACCACCAATTACCCCACATATTCCACTAAATTTCGTGCAGGTCTATTTCTTGGTCCTCTTTAACTAATAATTTGGTAGTAGTACGAGTATATATGATGGAGTAATCCACTAGCTATAACACCCCTTTGCCATTTCTGTGTAAAGGAAGAAGAAGAAGAAAGAAAAATGGAAAAAGCTATTGAAAGGCAGAGAGTTCTATTGGAGCACCTTCAGCCCATTCGTTCTTCTTCTCATCACACTCATCATCAGTCTTCTTCTCTCACTGTAAGTTTTTTGTTTTTCTTTTCTCATTTCTATAATTCCTAAAGAATTGTTATTGGAATGAGATGGATTTAACTAGAGTGACACGGATGGTGAAGATTCATATAGTTAATCTCAACTTGACTGAGATTGAAACTTAGTTGTCTTGTCGTTAATTTCTATAATTCTTGTTTTTTCTTTCAACACATGGGAAAAATAAAGAATAAAGAACTTTGAAAATATGAATGTCTTTTTTGGTGGTTTTGTTCATGGTAAGATGTGAAAGAGCTACCAACAAGAGTTGTTGTGGAGCGATAAATACGATTTCATTTTGGTCTCGAATTTGAGCCGTGGTAGAGGTGGCTCAATGGCGTTGGAGGCCTAAAGACAAAGGCCTTAACCTTATTTAGAGCCCGTTTGAATTAGCTGATATGAAATAGCTGATAAGCATTAGGTGCTGAAAAGCACTTTTTAGTACTGAAACTGATTTATGAAATAAGTAGTTACGTGTTTGGATACAAGTGCTGAAATTGATAATAAGTTGTTGCAGTATTTGATAAAAAAATGCTGATAAGCTTTTTTTCTGTTAAAATGACTTAAATAACCTTAGAACTATTTACACTTATAACGGCGTAATTTCTTCAAAATTTTAGATTCCAAATCAATCCAAGTACAAATATTTTATTTGTCATTTTATTTTATATACAACAGTGCTTAGATAAAATAACTTTTATGATAAGCATATAATCATAAGTTATAATGATTAATAAATTTATAAAAGTTTCTCACTAAAAAATAAATCTAAATAGGACAAAATATTTGAAGAGAAACAAACATTAATTTGATATGTCCTCGTTTATTACATACAGTTCAAAGATTAATACACAATTACATTGATACAAACATGCAAAAGAATAGAGAATTTGCTTATCTAAAATAATCAATGAGAATTGTAGACTTGAAGAGGCGGAGGGGGCGGGTGGGGTGCGGTGGGGGGGAGTCGGGTTGAAAAAATACTTGAAGCAATGATCATCGATGTAGGAGTTTTGTTCTAAAAAGGAATATTTTAAGGATAAAATAGTAAAATTCTTGGTCAAACTTAAAGTGCTTATAAGCTAAAAATTCATAAGCTAGGGGTGACCAGCTTATGGCTTTTGGCTTATTTTTGACTTATAGGCACTTGGCTTATAAGCATTTTTAATTTTACCAAACGCGTAGATAAGCCGAAAAGTGTTTATAAGCTAGTTTGACCAACTTATAAGCTTAGCCAAACACCCTCTTAATAGCTTTAGATATTTTTGTTTAAAGTTTATATTTTTTACTTTTTAAGATGCAATTTAATCTTGATGATCTAACCAACCCATTGAATCTTGTTGACACATAACTAACTTTTGATAAGATTTTCTTAAGTTTAAGTTTGACTTTTTTTTTTTTTTCACTTGACCGTCAACATAACTCACTATATATCATTGCCTCCCAAAGTAACAATCATGTGGGAATTGTATTTACAAAGATGATAAACAAATCAACTATAGATTTTTGCAATCTAATTAGCTTGAAGAGTACCTACAAAGACCTTGAAAGAAAATATCTTACAAATTTAGAGTTGTAAATTAAATTTGCTCAAGTTGGAATGAGAAGAACAAGAAGTAAATACAGATTTAATTGCCTTTCACTTCATTCGAATTCTCTCACCAACTACAAAAGAAGATCACATGATAAGTATAAGAAATATTTAAATTACATTAAAGAAGAGTAGCTTTTGGTGCCTCTAATTTTGTGTGGCCTATAGCCACCGCTTTAGTGGCATGGGGGTAAGCCGCCTCTAAGCCCTGGGTATGGAGTGGCCTTTGCTAGGAAGGAATTTACCCTCAATGTGTGGAACTTTCTGGTGCAACTCCAGATTTAGTTGAGCCCCAATGTGAATACCGGACACCGGGTAGGAAATCAAAAACATAATGTAAAAGAGCTAGCTTATAACGGGTTTTTGTTTGATGAAATTCTTTTCTAGATAGTAGCTGATCCCTCCAAACCAAAAAAAGGAAGTATATTGAAAGAAAAAGAAAAAAGGAAAAATAACTTTGTAAGCATTTTAGTGACTATAGTACTTTTCATGGGAGTCTACTATGCCATATGATTGTTGTTGCAGTATCCATTGGAGGCACATATGAAGGAACACAACTTAATATTTTTTTAATAGCCAAATACTTGAACATATTTTTTGCTTTTTGAGTGGGTGAGATTTGAATCCTCTTGGCTATGTTGATACCTTGTTGAGGCGTGTTACCATCTCATCTAAAAGATTGTAATTATGTCTTCAATACAACACGATCTTCAAAATTGTGAAAACCTTAGAGTTAAAATTTTGGGTAGTTGCCAAAATAGCTCAAAGAGCCTATGTGGACACCACGGTTATCAAAAAGAAATTGAGAGACTTTAGCTTCACAGTGTGGCAACTAAAATGTGTTGATGATTATTCTTATTGTTTTTGTTTCTCTTCAATGTGGTCAATCTTTGTTTTTTTTTCTTTTCTTTTTGGACAGCCATCAATTTGTTTAGCTGGTGACAGTGCTGCATATCAAAGGACGGCTGCTTTTGATGATGATGTTGTCATTGTTGCGTAAGTTGTCTCACTTAATTAGATCATCAAGATTTCCGTTAACATGTTTGACTTCCTCTATTAAAATGGTTGGTAATTTGATGTTTTGCAGAGCTTACCGTACTGCTATTTGTAAAGCGAAACGTGGAGGTTTTAAAGACACCCTAGCAGATGATTTACTTGCTCCAGTTCTGAAGGTATATTGTTTGTCTATATATCAGCTTCCACACTCTTGAATGTTTGATTAACCGATGCTGGAATTGGGCATTTATATCCTAATCAATCAATAAAATGAAGGAAACAAAGAAGAAGAGACAATGTAATTATTAAAAAAAATACTTAGGTAGGGGATTTCTCCCCATCTACCTAAGTCTCCTATGGTGGACAGAGTTACCTGATATCTATACTAGTTGGAGCTAATAGATACTCGGTGGAATAGTCGAGATACATGAAAGCTGGTCCTGACACCAAGATTACTTGAAAGAAGAAAAGAAAAAGAAAAATGTAATTTTTGTGGAGGTCACACATTCTTTGTTCTCTGATTTTTATTTTCTCCATTGAGGCTTTTTATGAGTGCAAATCTTGTACTGCAGGCAGTAGTAGAGAAAACCAGCCTGAGTCCGAATGAGGTGGGAGATATTGTTGTTGGTACGGTTCTGGCACCAGGCTCACTAAGAGCAATGGAGTGCAGGATGGCTGCATTTTATGCAGGTTTCCCAGGTATTTCTTTTCTTCCCTTCCTTCTCTTTTGTAAGAAGTTTACAAGATTGCTGATATATAAGGAAGAACGCCAAGCAACATATGGTGTTTTTTGTTGTCATAATACTCATAACTAAGACTGGCGCATTTGGTTTAAATTAAATATGGGTTAATCGAAATGAATAGATCCCTTTTGATACAAGGTCTGACGTGCTATAACCTTTTCAAAATATATAGCATCTAACTCGATTGTTTTCCGCAGAAACTGTGCCAATCAGAACTGTGAACAGGCAATGTTCTTCTGGCCTCCAGGCTGTTGCTGATGTAGCTGCATCAATAAAAGCAGGATTCTATGACATAGGTATACAAGTTCGTCGACATACATAGAAACACTATTTGCTACATTTGTGCTTTCCTTCCGAGCTCTAACAATTTTGTTTGTGCAGGCATTGGTGCTGGACTAGAGTTAATGACAGTTGACAATATTGGAAGAGTTAAACAAGTTAATCCGAAAGTATGCTCAAACTCAGATTTTCTTCATCATTGTACCTGAAACCTCTTTTTATAGTTCAGTTTTTTAATCTGGACTTACTTTTTAACAGGTAGATGCTTTTGCACAAGCCCGTGACTGCCTTCTTCCTATGGGCATTACTTCTGAGAATGTCGCACAACGACTTGGAGTGACACGGCTAGAACAAGACCAGGCTGCCGTAATATTTTTGGGCTCTATTAAAATGTCTATTGCTATAGGAAATGCAGCTAGAGTTCTGATCCCGTCATTTTTCTGCTATAGGTTATTTCTCACCAGCGAGCTGCTGTAGCAACTGCATCTGGAAAGTTCAAAGATGAGATTATCCCAGTATTGACAAAGGTAGACATGCTGCTAAGAACGACATTTTGTTCTGTGTGATCTATAGACTTCTGACTTTTATGACTAATGTTTACTATGAAAGATCGTGGACCCACAAACTCGAAGGGAGAAGTCCGTTGTGATTTCTGTAGATGATGGCATTCGGCCAAACACAAATTTGACAAACCTGGCAAAGCTGAAACCTGCATTCAAAAGCGACGGAACCACAACTGCAGGTACTAGTTTATACTATCATAAACTGTTTGTTCTACTTAAAAAGGTTGAATCTAATGCTGTTTTCATGAACTTTTTAGGGACTGCTAGCCAGGTCAGTGATGGTGCAGCTGCAGTGCTTCTAATGAAGAGAAGTGTAGCTATGCAGAAGGGACTTCCAATTCTTGGCGTATTCAGGTCAGTGATATCCTTTTTCTATGAATGGGAGTATTTACATGAAAGCTTAGAGTATATTCCTCAGAAAAGGTTATTTTGACTTGAGAGTATAACAAGCCAGGTTATGAGTTTCAGCTCTTAATTTTGGTTCCCATGAATCTTTTTAGCCTGTGTAAAGTGTCTCTTGTGTCTTGCCTATTCAATGTCGCTTCTGTCATTTCTAAAACTCTCTTGGTTCTTCACTTTACCAGATTTACTCTTTCAAAAACGGAAACGTCAAATTTTATGAGTATTTTATAATGATGTTCACTTTAGTACTCATCAGTTGCAGTTGCAGTTGCTAAGGCAGAGAACTGCATAGAGTCCAAGGGGATCTTTGTACTTCTATCATGTAGTTTCTTGAATTAGAGACAATGTTTAAGTGAAATGTAAAGTGACAAACGTACTTCCTGGAAACTACATTATTTGGTAAATAGCAATAAATGACAGAATTGCAGACTGAAAGAGTGAAAGTTGCCTTGGATTTAGCAACACATGTAAAGTGAATTTAGAGACAATGTTTAAGTGAATGGAAAGTATACAAGTGAAGCTTGGATTTTGGATTTTGAATTTCTCTTGATAAACAAAGTTGCCTTTTTTTAAAAATTCGCCCATGTACTGCAGGAGTTTTCACTAGGATTATGCAAATAACCATACAGTATAAGTTGTCTTTAACATACAACATTTCCAATGCGTGTCAGATTGTAATTTTCTTCAAAATGCAGGAGCTTTGCTGCTGTTGGCGTGGATCCTGCTGTAATGGGAATTGGCCCAGCCGTTGCGATACCAGCTGCTGTAAAGTCTGCTGGTCTTGAGCTTGACAATGTTGACCTGTTTGAAATAAACGAGGTAATATGTCGAATCAATGGGAACTGCTTCATGATCAAACTGTAAGACATTTTGTCTCAGCAATTATATGTTTTCTTGACAGGCCTTTGCATCCCAGTTTGTGTATTGCCGCAAGAAACTCAATCTTGACTCTGAAAAGGTTAATGTGAACGGAGGAGCAATGGCTCTTGGGCATCCTCTGGGTGCTACAGGTAATTATTTGATAATATCATTTTGCAGTTAATTGGTATTTAACTTTATTTCTGCCATTGTGATATATAGGTACTCTAGTATTTGAATCTTGGATGTTGACACATTAGACTTTTTCTTAGGATGCTTAGTATATTAAGGAAAATATTGAACGCCTGAAAACTTTTATATTCTTTCCTGGCCCATTTTTCTTCCAATTGAATGTCATCACCTACTGCCATTCATATGTGTTCCCAAGCAAACAAGCCAGTCATGTGAAAACATTTCATGAATTTCTAGTAGTGATAGAGAGGACACAGCTTTTATTACAGACGCCCGTCCTTCCTTTTTCAGGTGCACGTTGCGTGGCAACTCTGCTTCATGAGATGAAACGTCGGGGCAAAGACTGCCGCTTTGGTGTGATTTCCATGTGCATAGGTGTGGCACTTTTTCTGAAAAATTATTTACTGTTTGGATCCATACAATCTTATATTTGTATGGTTATCATATGCTGCAGGTTCTGGGATGGGGGCTGCTGCAGTGTTTGAAAGAGGGGATGCTGTAGACGACTTATGCAATGCTCGGGTCAACAATAACAACAATTTCTTGTCCAAGGATGCCAAGTGAGCACGCGCGCGAATAATAATAATATCCAAAGTTTGGTTTTGTTATTGAGATAAGAGAATATAATCTGATGCAGTAATGTAACAGTAAAAACAGCTGGATTGAGATCAAAATGTATCATTTATTGGACTCATGAGATAATAAAACGAGAGGAAATGAACACATGCATGGTAGTTTCGAAGTCCTATGAACCAGTTGGGAGTTCTACTCGCAACAAACACCTCATGTATCTCCCTTTTGCGTCATGCACAAAGTAGTAGGAATCAAGTTTCATCTCTAAGATTTTTAGAATTTACGCATATATTTTGCATTAATTAAGAATAATTATATGTTGGTTGCTATTGTTAAAAGATTGACCAAAAATTAAAAGTGATCTACTACCGTTTTAAAGTCAAATGAATTTATATGACGAGCCTAAAGTATGGAGTCTTATGTGTAGATATCCGGATATTTCTAATTTAATCATGGGCTAAATATATATACTTGTAATGATAGGGTTTTCTTCTATGTCTTGATTTGGAAGACCGATAACCACAAGTCCAAAGGTTTTATAGTCGTTCTCGTGGATTTATATGCGCTTTCTTGTGATTTGATATGATAGATCTAGGGATAAGATGTTGGTGTTCATCTTTAAAGTATTTTGGTTCTAACAATTGATATCAATAACCTATATCATGTTAAATTATTGGGATAATTGTTTAAAGTATTGTTTTTAACGAAAGGAAATATTGGCTGATTTAAGTCGTCGTTGCGGCAATAAGATTTCAGTTTGTATGCAACTTTTAGGATATATTCTAAGTATAAAAAAAAAAAATCTTAATTGATAAACTCACATAAAATTGGTTAAGTTTTGAAGGTTAGACTCCTTTTATGGGCTATCAAAATACTCCGTTGAAGTTCTTTGAGCAAATATCACTTCTGATCATCCGGGAAAAATTAATGATAATCGGTAGCCACAAAATACACCACACAATTTTGTAATATACTTGTAACAAAAATAGAAATTGAGATGAAATTGGCAGTTTTATTAATTCGAACCAAGTATTACAATAGCTACTCGAACTAAAAGATTACAATGAACCAAATGATTCTAAGCTCCATTGTAGTCCGGCATTAATACCTGTAAAAGAGAGGTTGATTAGAATTGAGGAAGGAAGAAGAAGATTAGGAGAATTGAGTTAGGAAGAAAGAGAGAAGTGAAAGAATCAGAATAATACTGGTCATAACTGCCTTTTGTGTTAGGCCCAAAATTGGTTATATGCTTAGCCCAACCGACTTTGGGCTTTGTTTAATCTCCACCCTTTATTTGATCCTTTTATTTCAGCCGTCTATTCTAACCCATGTGCATCTCAGGTGTGTTTTAATTCCAACCCATACTTCCTTCTTCCTATTCACTTTCCTAATTCCTCTTTCTTCTTAGCCGACACATTACAATACCCCTCCGATGAATGACCTTGTCCTCAAGGTCAGAGTTGTGCCTCAAAATCTGGGAATCTTCTTCGAATATAGCCCCAGTCTTCCCAGGTTGCCTCTTCTTCATTCAAATTAGCCCACTGAACCAATACTTTGACTCCCACTCCATTGTTAACCTTCACCATTTTCCTCTTCAAAATAGCCACTAGGTGGAACAATACCTCACCATTTGCATCACAAATTGGTTGTTGTTGCTGTGGAGTAATGTCGGGACCTACTCGATTCTTCAGCTGGGACACGTGAAAAACTGGATGGATCTGAGAGCCTGGAGGAAGCTCTAAACGATAAACCACTTCTCCTATCCTTTGTAGAACCTTATAAGGCCCATAGAATTTGGCACTTAATTTGAGGTTCTTTCTTACTGCAACTGAAGCTTGCCTATAAGGCTGAAGCTTCATATAGACCCAATCCCCCTCACTTAGAACTCTTTCCGATCTGTTCTTATCCACATAAAACTTCATTCTTGCTTGGGCTTGCGATAGGTTGTCCTTCAACTGTTGTAACATCTGCTGCCTTTGGGCTATGCATGTCCCTACTTAGGACTGTACAGGTTGGGGTAAGGACCCCAATGGAATCTGTGGTGGAGCAAACCCATACAATGCCTGGAAGGGGGTAGTTTTAAGGGCAGTATGGTGGTTTGTGTTGTACCACCACTCAGCCAAAGGTAACCACTGGACCCATTGGTTAGGTTTAGTGAATACCATGGCACACAAATAGGCTTCCAAACACTTGTTCAACCTCTCTGTTTGCCCGTCTGTCTGTGGGTGGTATGAAGTGGACATGTGTAACTTGATGCCCATACATTTGAGGAGTCTTTGCCAAAATTGATTAGTAAATACACTATCTCTGTCTGAGACAATAGTGTTAGGTAAGTATACTTTTCTCAAAAACAAATCAGCTACATCATGTGCTGTAAAAGGGTGTTTGAGATCTAAGAAGTGACCATACTTGGTGAGCTTGTCCACTACTACTAAGATGGCATTTCTATGGTTTGATGATGGTAACCCTTCCACAAAATTCATGGCTATGTCCTGCCATGGTAACTCAGGAATGGGTAGGTGCTGTAGCAAGCCAGGAGTGTGCATATTTTCATTCTTCACTTGTTGACAACTATCACATTCTGCTACCCATTTGTATACATCCTTCTTCATGTTAGGCCAGAAGAAAATCATACTCATCCTTTTATAAGTTCCTTGTTGTCTAGAATGACCCCCCAAAGAAGATTGATGCATTGCTTCAAAGACTATAACTCTCAAATTGGACCCCTGACCAATGTAGATCCTCTGATTATACCTAAGAACTCCCTGAGTCAGAGTGTAGCTAGAGTTAGAATATGTGTTGGTTATCAGCTCTGTGATCAATTGATGAACCACCTGATCATGTTCATAACTCTGTTTCACCTCACTCATCCAAGTAGGATCAGTAGAAGAAAGGGCACATAGTGTTGAGTCTTCTTCTTATCTCCTAGATAATGCATCAGCCACCCTATTCTCAGCTTCTTCTTTTTTGTATTGAACTTCACAATCAAGACCAAGTAGTTTAGTCATCCCCTTCTGTTGAAGTGCAGTAGTAACCCTCTACTCCAGAAGGTATTTTAGGCTGTAGTGATCTGTTCTGATGATAAAATGACCTCCTTGTATATAATGTCTCCACTTATCCACAACTGACAAAACAACCATGAACTCCTTTTCATAAGTAGATAAGCCCAAGTGTCTTGGTGCCAGGGCCTTGCTGAAATAAGCAATAGGCCTGCCCTCTTGCATTAAGACTGTCCCCATTCCTTTAGAGCAAGCATCAGTCTCTATGATGAATGTCTTTTTAAAATCTGCTAGTGCAAGCACTAGTGCACTGATCATAGCCTGTTTAAGGGTCTGAAATGCTTGGTTTGCATATGAATCCCAAAGGAAAGCATTCTTTTTCAACAAGTTGGTAAGTGGTCTACTAATGACTCCATAGGATTTAATGAATCTTCTGTAGTACCCAGTAAGTCCCAGAAAACCCCTTAGGGCTTTAATTGTGGTAGGAGCCTCAATTTTGGAAGGGTCAGTAGCAACCCCTTCCCCTGTTATAATGTGCCCCAAATACTCCACTTGTGATTGACCAAATGAACACTTTGAAAGTTTAGCAAATAGTTGTTCCTTCCTAAGAATCCCCATAACACTATTTAAATGTTTCACATGCTCTTCCATGAAAGAACTATATATGAGAATGTCATCAAAAAACACCAACACAAACCTCCTAAGATAGTCTCCGAACACATGGTTCATGAGTGATTGAAAAGTGACAGGAGCATTGGCCAGCCCAAAAGGCATGACCTTGAACTCATAATGCCCCAAATGAGTTCTAAAAGCAGTCTTATAGATGTCATCTTCCCCCATCCTTATTTGATAATATCCATCCCTCAAATCTATTTTAGAATAAATGCATGAACCACACAATTCATCCATTAAATCATCAACTAAAGGAATAGGAAACTTATCTTTTTTGGTCATGTTATTCAAGGCTCTATAGTCTATGCAAAATCTCCAGCTCCCATCCTTTACTTAACTTGCAAAACGGGGGATGAAAAAAGAGAATGGCTAGGTTGTATTATGCCATTCTTGAGCATTTCATTAACTTGCTTTTCAATTTCACTTTTATGAAAAAAACTATATTTGTAAGGCCTGATACTTACAAGGTTTGCATATGTTTTCAGGGGAATCAAATGATCATGAGCTCTCCTTGGTGGTAGTGAATTTGGCTCCAGGAAGACATCTGGGTATTTCTTCAGCACACCATCAATATCCACAGGTAACTCCTCTTCTTCTGTACCCTCCTCAACTGACAGTGTAAATAGGTGTGACCAAATAGCCTGACCCTTTTTAAGTAACCGTTTGACCCCATTTGCTGACATACTCTTCAATTATGCCTGATTATAGATTCCCTTAAGTTCTATTCTTTTCCCTTTATGAGTAACTTGCACCTTATATTCCTCAAAATCCAAAAAGACTGGATTATGGGCCTTCATCCAATCTCCCCCTAGTATCATGTCATTACCTCCCAAACTGGTAATCCTGACCGTGTCTTCAAATTCCACCCCTTGAATTTTCCACTTAAACTTGTGACAAATGTGCAAGCTCATGAGGTAGTTGCCATTGGCTACTGTGACCCTCATAGGTACAGCTTCTGAAATAACACATCCAGTTCTTTGGGCTGCCTATCTAGAAAACTATGTGTACTTCCTGAATCCAGCAAGATAGTTAAGGAGTTCTTCTTGGACTCTCCCCTTAGCTTAATGGTATTGGGCACCTTAGTACCAAATAAGGCATTCAGACTGATAGCTTCATTAACTATCTCTTCTTCTGGAATAATCATAGTCTCCTCTTGTTCTATTACCTAATCTACAATCTCCTCCTGGGCAGCTGAGATAGCATTAAGCTGTCTCTGTTTACACTGGTGCCCAGGCTGGTATTTATCTCTACATTTGTAACATAGGCCTTGAGCCTTTCTGCATTCAAACAACTTGTTATTTGTATAGCTAGAACCACTATTGAGACCTTTACTCCCTTGGGTAAGGTACCCTGAAGATGGTCCTTTACTCCATGTTGTTCTACCCCCTTTATTAACAACTGTTAGAAGATTTTCCTTGTGCTTAGCCTTTTCTACTGCCTTATTAAAATAATAGGGATCCAACATCTTAACTGTATGCCTAATCTCTTCCTTTAATCCCTCAATGAAGAATTCTAAAAATATTCTTCAGGTATTGTAGGATTCCTAATCAACACCCATGCTTTTAGCTCCTCAAACTTTTCCAAATACTCATCCATTGTTCCTGTTTGTTTTATTTTTTTGAATTCCCCAACTAGGTTGAGTTTACTGTTAGATGCACCCTCAAACCTACTACAAATTTCAGCAGTAAATTCTTGCCATCTAACTACTCCTTTGTTTATGTGATAGAAACAAACCCATGACTCGGCCTTACCATTGAGATGAAGGACTGACTCCTCTAGCTTCTATTGAGGATCAGTGATGCTGTTGTGCTGAAAAAACCTCTCGCACTTCCTCAACCATGCACAGGGATCCACCCCTCAAAGTATGGAATATCAACTCGAGATTGCGACGAATGGCCCAAATTCCTGCTGCCATGAGTCTCCTTGTTCTCACCCAACCATGATCTACATTTTATGCCTGCATTTAGGGGACCTTCCATCGGAGCACTGCCCAGAATTCCATCTTGTGGAGGAAGGAGCTTTTCTACCAACAACTTAAACTTTATACCCAAGTCTTCTAGTCTCGCATCGTCCATTGATGTATATTGCTGAAATTGTGATTCTAATTTTTTTATTGACTCATCACTAGATTTAGATCGTGTTTCTGCTCCTGTCATCGTGATTGGCCAGGATATGCTCTGATACCAATTGTAATATACTTGTAACAAAAATAGAAATTGAGACGAAATTGACAGTTTTATTAATTCGAACCAAGTATTACAATAGCTACTCGAACTAAAATATTACAATGAACCAAATTATTCTAAGCTCCATTGTAGTCCGCCATTAATACCTGTAAATGAGAGGTTGATTAGAACTGAGGAAGGAAGAAGAAGATTAGGAGAATTGAGTTAGGAAGAAAGAGAGAAGTGAAAGAATCAGAATAATACCGGTCATAACTGCCTTTCTGTTAGGCCCAAAATTGGTTATGCTTGGACCAACTGACTCTGGGCTTTGCTTAATCTCCACCCTTTATTTGCTCCTTTTATTTCAGCCGTCTGATCTAACCCATGTGCATCTCACGTGTGTTTTAATTCCAACCCAGACTTCCTTCTTCTTATTCACTTTCCTAATTCCTCTTTCTTCATAGCCGACACATTACAAATTTATAGCCCAAAATTAATTGCAAGGGCTAGCAATTACAACTAAATAGCAAGTGGCTGCCTAATTCTCCGTATTTGTTATTAGTTAATCAAATCTCATTACATTTAGAGGTGGTGAGAACAAAAAATCTCAACTTAAAATCTATTGGTATATGATAGAGAACTAATATCTGGTAGATCTAGTGGATTGCGTTGCCGATCTCGTTGAGCAAAAAGAAAAAAAAAGTGAAGAGAGAGTGAATGGGAAAAGGAATAAGGATGATGATGGATAACGGCTAATTGTGATTTTTAATGAATCTTCTTTTTTCTTTTGCGTGGAATCTCTTTTTCTTATTTTATTTTAATAGTACTAATATTTGTTTTTTCTAATTTCTACAATATATATATAAAAGGTAATTTGTGCCAGTGGCATAACTGAATCTGATGAATTGCACATAATTCATATCACCTTCCACTATACAAAAAATATATATATATATAATAGACTTTCACTATACACAATATATATTAAATAGACTTACAAATTTTTTTTACAAAATAGACTGTCACTATACAGAATATAAACTAAATAGACTGTCACTATACAAAAAATATACAAAATAGACTGTCACTATACAGAAAAGATACTAAATAGACTTTCACTATACAATTTATATATACTAGACTGTCATTATACAAATATATACTAAATAGACCGTCACTATACAAAATAGAATGTCATTATACAAACAATATACAAAATATACTATCACTATACAAAATAGATATTTCGGGCTATTAGATGTAATATGTTTGGGACGAAGGGCCATTTCGTGTAAGTGGGAAAAAATATGGAATATTAAAGTTTTGAGGGGCTATAGAGGGTAGGGTTGGGCATATATCGGGTATAACCGATAATCCCACCGATAAAATGTTATTGGGTTATCAATATCGGGTTATTGGGTAAATAGTCCGATAATAGTTTAATATTATTTGACTATTGGGTTATCGGTTCGGGTCTCAGTTTACCAATTTTATTAACAGTTTAATCGATATCCCAATAAGCTTTAAGAAAATTATAACTGTAAAAATTGCACGGGGCACCCTATTTGGTCCCCCATTTAACCTATACCCATATTTTTAAAATTATTTAACCTATACCCTAATTTTTACAATTTCAGGCGCATCCTTCTTCTTGCTATGTGTACGTTCCTTTCTTCCTCCTTTCTTGATAGTAGTCTTCCAGTTGGTGGGAGGCGAACTTTACCGTAGGTCAAAGGACGTTTGATATGTGAAAATATAGCAATCGTTTTAGGAATTTTCAATCTTCTTACGTCCATCTATATTTCTATTTTATTTGTATAAGAAACAATATTCATGTGTATGACAAGAGAAATAAGCCTTTCTGAAATAGGGTTTAGATGGAAATGGAAATAGAAATGGTGGCAATGATGCCATGTATGTGGGTTGTGTTAGAGGAAGAAAGGCCACGACAATTCAGGTAGTTTTGCCAATGATGCAATCGTGATTTTGTGATTTGGTAGTAGAATAAACAGACTTGACAATCCCAGTTGCTTTCCAGAATCCAGATCTTGTTACTCTATTTGGTCTTACATTGTTTTTGTGTTTAATCTCTAAGAATGCTGAAGTTCAGCAAGTATAAACAAAAACTTCAGCTCGTATAATGCTGAAGTTCAGCAAATACAAAACAAACTTCAACCCTGAAATTCATCACAAACACAACAAAGCTTCAGCTAAAAACATGCTGAAGTTCAGCAAATATAGAACAAAACTTCAGCTAAAACATGCTGAAGTTCAGCAAATAGAGAACAAAACTTCAGCTACTAGAATGCTTAAATTCAGCAATTACAAACAAAAACTTCAGCTAATAGAGAACAAAACTTCAACTACTAGAATGCTTAAGTTCAGCAATTACAAACAAAAACTTCAGCAAATACAGAATAAAACTTCAGCTACTAGAATGCTTAAGTTCAGAACAAAAACTTCAGCCAACACTTGGTTCAACAATTTGCTACTTCAGGCTCGTCTACTAGAATGTTGAAGTTTTCGTGATTGTCTTTGCTACTTCAGGCCCGTATGCCTGAAGTTACGCGAAATAGTGGGTACGTTTGTAATTTTTTTTGCAAAGCGGGTATAAGTTAAAACGTGACCCAAAAAATGGGTATAGATGCAAATGCCCCATTATAATTGTACTCACTAAGTATATAAAGCCACCTTATGGCTTCATTCTCTCAATTCTCTCGGCAATTACTCTCCATCGTCAGACGACCTTGATTCTTAGAGTAAGTTGTAAACTTTTCTAAATTTCTCATCTTAATTCTTCAACTAAGATTTTTATTTTCGAACTTTAAAGAATTAATTGTTCAGATTTTCAGTTTGTTTGTTTTGTTGCATTGATTATTTAGCATTTACATGATTATGATTTTATTATTTTTCTGTGACTTATGCCCGCCCGCATTGAGATAGTTAGTAAGATTAGATTGTTGAATGTCTTATTCCTTACTCCTACTAATTTATAACTTTAAAAATTGAGATCATTCATCGGGATTTTCGAATGAAAGAAAGTTTTCTTTTCTAAAGGTGAAATATAATCTTTCTTTTCTTAAGAGCAAAAATTCAATTCCTATCTCTTAACAATATGATCACAATTTCTATAATAAAATATGAAACTTTGATGTTTTTGATTCTTATCGGGTAAACCGATAACCAAACTGATAAGGATCGATAACCGACTAACCGAAACCTGATAACCAATATTTTATCGGTTTAACATATTTATAAACCGATAACTGATATGCCGAACCGATAACATTCACGACTGAATCGAATCGACCGATGCCCACCCCTAATAGAGGGTAGTTTTCTCAAGTTCTATTCTAACTTCTTTGGTGAATTTTGGTTTGATTTAGTGCAATATTAAATTTCGTAAAGCGAATGGAACATAAATTTGAGTAAAACTATATTTTGTTCGTAAAAGGAGAGTGATTATGGATTTATATTTTATGTAAAAGCAAGTTTGGAATATTTCGTGTAGCGAAAATTGCATCGTAGGTAGTGTTGTGGTTTTGGTTCTCAAGCTTTTCAATTCAAAAGTTCAATTCTTTTTTCTAGCAAATAAAAAAGCATGAAATCTACACAAATATATAAAATAAGAACAATAGAGATGACTTGGCACCTCTATTTGGCCAACGATCCTATTTATCTATTATTTACCGGCTACTTACAATTTAATTGAATTACGACATCATAAGAAAGTTTAGGGTTGGACATAATTTATTCCACACTAATAATGTGAAATATTTTTTTTTGTCATTATTATAGTACAAAGGAATATGAACAAGAATTCAGAAATATTTAGATAGACATTATACCCGATATCGATTAATTGAGAGGAACAAAATTTTGATAACATTAGCATAAAAATGTTCGGACTCTTTTCTTTCTAGGCTCTCGCTACCAAGATCTCTCTTTCTTTTCTTTTAAAATCCATTATTCTCAATGTATCGGATGCATATAGAACTAGATTTTTTTAATCATTTAATAGAGAATTAGGATAAAAAAAAGCTAAGGTTTGTAGGCATGAAAGGGGAAGCAAAATTTGGATTTCTCTGACAAGCAGCAAGAACGATGGGCAAAAGGAAGTAAAGAAAAGGAATAGAGAAACTAGCGGTAGGAGAGGGAGAAAATGATCTCCAAAGATTATGGTAAAGTTTTGAAGAAAGAGAGATCGATAAAGGAACTCAGAAATTGAGATCATGCCCATCACTAGTAGACATAGACACAGGCAGAGTCAATGCACCCGATCGAAAAGATTGCATAAATGATTAGGAGAAGGACTCATTACTCAAAGAGAACATTATCCAAGATAAGGAGTGATTTATGAGTTGAGATTGACTAGAACTCTTCCACCAAGGAAGAGTAGCATTAGAACTCTAGTTAATTCTTTATCTACTAACCCTATATATTGCAGGATGTTCTTATTGTACAGATACGCACAAAAGCAAGAGTTAAACGTGAATTGAGAGCAAAATAGCAAGGCAATTTTGTAAGTAGTTCGTGTGAGATTTGAGTGTGCAAACTTGAAGCTACTTGAACTAGCTAGAAGAACGAGTTCCAAGTGTCTGTCTTTTAGTCTAGTTTATTTGTAGTAGGTGATTTTATATTGTACCTTTTAGCTTCATCTAGAAGCATTTGTAATAGGTACTTTGTGTATTCAGGTTAGAGTTAACTTGAAGTTGCCGTAAACAGTTAGAGGTTGTTTGCCACAAGGGATTAGAGTTAGTCCTAGGTTTATAAAAGAGTTTTTGTAAATGCAGTTTTTGGCTCACTAATTTAGTAAAGAGTTTTAGGAAAACTGCTATTGGGAAGTAGGTCGTGATATTTTTCACCTTTTGAGTCAGGTGTTTTTCACGTAAAAATCCTTGTGTTCTTTAATTTTTGTATTTATTATTCCGCAATAGCAGTATAAGGAACACATAGAAGAGCCATGTCCTTCTATAATCTGTGCAAGCAAAAAATTAGACACCACACAAATCACCTCCCTCTTGTGTGGTATTGAAGTATAAAACATCAATTGGTATCAGAGCGGGTTATCCTTGAAGAGGCTAACCCCTTAGGAGAAGATCAAGATTAGTGCACCACCTGGAAATTGGGAAGGACAATCAACTGCTAGGCCACCACTCTTCAATGGCTAGTACTACTCCCGGTGGAAGATTAGAATGAGAGACCATATAATTGGAGAAGATTATGAGCTATGGGACATAGTCACTGATGGTCCCCTGGCTACCATGAAAAAGAATTCTGAAGGAGTAGATGTGCCAAAAACAAGAGCTAATTGCATTGTTGAGGACTTGAGAAAATGGGAGAAGAATGCCAAGGCCAAGAAGTGGCTTGTGCATGGACTTGGTCCAGACAAATATAGAAGAATTCAAAGTTGTACTACTGCTAAGGAAATTTGGGACACTTTGAAAATGGCTCATGAAGGAACGCCTCAAGTGAAGAGGTCTAGAGGAACTCTACTGTATTCTCAGTATGAGAATTTCACCATGCAGGAAGGAGAAACCATCCAGGAGATATATACAAGGTTCACTACAATGACAAATGAACTTAAGTCTCTTGGAATGATCATTCTTGAAGAAGACAAAGCTGAGAAGATTCTGACAAGAGTTCTGCCAGTCTCTTGGGAAAGAAAAATTACTAAAATTCAGGAATCAAAGAACATTGCAACTCTTAAGTTGGATGAGCTAATTGGGAATCTCACTGCTTATGAACTTAGAGAAGGCAAACCATGAAGATGGATGTACCCAAGAAGGAAAGAAGCATGGCACTCAGAATCACTGAGGGTGCTTATCTAGATGAAGATGAGATAGCTATGATCACAAAGGACTTTTTGAAATACTTAATGAGAGGAAAGGGTTCCTCAAGGAATGGTAACTACCGCAAACCAAGGGTTCCTGAAAAACAGACAAATGAGGGTTGCTACAAGTGTGGGAAGACTGATAATCACATCAAGAACTGTCCTCAATAGGAAATAGAATGGAAGAAGGAAAGAGCTGAACTAAGAAACATGAAGAAGGAACAAGTTCATCCAAAGAAAAACAAAGGATCAACAAAGGCTATGGTTGCTGCTTGGGGTGAAAGTTCAGATGAGGACTCAGATGATGAAGATAGAGACGAACAATCACTTATGGCAATTGGAGAATCTGATGAGGAATTTGAGGTAAGTATAATACATCTAAAAAACAAAATTAAATTTTTGTCTAAAGAAAAACTTTCTGAATTACTCCTAGATCTCATTGACGAATCTGAGGAGATAAATATAGAAAAGGAACAAATGTCTAATGATTGTGTGATTTTAAAAGCAACGTGTAAGAACCTGGAACTCAGAGTCAGTGAGACTGTATGTGAGAATACTGCACTAAAGAACCATGTTCATACATTTCAAGCAAATGTCCTAGAGTTAAAATCTTAAAACCTAAAATTGAAGTTAGGAACAAGTAAAAAGATAGCTGATTGAACACAACTCACTTTAGAGGAAACCATAGGTAAAATTAAAGATGAACTGTATAAAAAAGATGAACAGGTAAGAGTCTTGAAGGAGGATTTAGGCAAAGTCAAGCATGAATTAGACAGAACTTGTAAGTGGAATAGGTCCCTCGATGCCTTGTCATGGATAAAGGAACATCATAGTAGCAATAAGAGAGGACTTGGTTTTGGGAATCAGCAACCCAAGTGGGATCCCAAAAGCAAGTACCTCACTCTTCCCGAGAACAAGATTTGTACTCACTATAAAAGTGAATGTAATGCAAAAGAAAAGGCCATTCAAAAGAATATAATTTTTGTTCAAGGGAAGAATTGGTTACCAAGTTGGGCTTAAAAGAATTTAATTCATCCTCTTGCTTATAGAAAGAGACCCAAACTAGTTTTGGTTCCTAACCTTGATTTCCTTTTGCAGGTCCAAGTGAAGGGGAGCAGTCAAATTTGGTACATGGATAGTGGTTGCTCAAAGCACATGACAGGAAGCAAGGAACAATTCCTTTCACTTGAGGACCTCAAAAGAGGTAATGTCTCATTTGGAAATGGGGAAAAAGGTGAGATCATTGGGGTTGGTAAGGTAGGTAAGAACGACTCTCATTCCATTGAGAATGTCTACTTGATAGGCGGCCTGAAATATAGCCTAATCAGTGTATCACAATTGTGTGATAGAGGTAACATGGTAGCTTTCACCTCTACAAAATGTTTTGTGACAAATCTTACCACTAACAAGATTGTTTTGCAGGGAAAAAGAGTGGACAATATATAAATTATAGATCTGTCCAGACTCTCAGAAAATGAACTAACTTGTTTAAGTGTGATGGACATTGATCCCATCCTTTGGCATAAGAGACTTGGACATGCAAGTCTGAGTCAACTCAACAAATTAGTCTCTAAGGACTTGGTGATAGGACTGCTTAACATTAAGTTCAAGGAAGACAAAGTTTAAGATGCTTGTGCAAACACGAAGCAGGTAAGATCCTCTTTTAAATGGAAGAAAGTGGTAAGTACCATCAGAACGATGGAACTGGTTCATATGGATCTTTGTGGTGCAGTGAGAACAATAAGCGGAGGTGGTAAGAGATATGTGATGGTCCTTGTTGATGATTACTCTAGGTTTACCTGTACATTGTTCTTAACATCTAAAGATGAATCATTGACATGTTCACTTCGTTTGTTAGAAAAACTCAAAAACAACTCGGTAATCAACTTGCATCAACTAGGTCTGATCATGTCCCTGAATTTGAAAATGCTAAGTTTGCTGAATTATGTGATGAGCATGGCATAGATCATAATTATTTTTCACCTAGAACTCCCCAACAAAATGGAGTAGTTGAAATAAAGAATAGGACACTTGAGGATATGGCTAGGACTATGCGTCTTTCTAGTAAACTGCCTCATAACTTCTGGGCAGAAGCTGTAAATACTTCTTGCTACATCATAAATAGATGCATGACTAGACCTCTAGTAGAGAAGACTCCCTATGAGTTACTTAAAGGGAAAAAACCAAATATATCCCATCTTAAGGCATTTGGATGTAAGTTATTTGTGCACAACAATGGTAAAGACTCCATAGGCAAGTTCGATCACAGAAGTGATGAAAGAGTGTTTTTGGGATATTCTTCACATAGTAAAGCTTGTAAAGTCTATAGCAAAAGAACTATGTGTGTTGAAGAAAGTGTTCATGTGATTTTTTATGAAACTAACATTCTTTTCTAGAGACAGGAACATGATGATGAAGCAATTGGGTTGGTGAGAAACTTAAATGAAACCACAACCCAGACTGAAGCTACACTGGAGGAAGGAACAAGTTCATCCACCCTGGGCAACATGACATGGGGAATAGAATAAATAGGAAATATTTCTCAAACTTCAGTGGCACCTGTCCCTGAACCTGTTCCACAACAACAAAACACATAAGGAACATCAAGGGGAAACCTGTTGGCTGTGAAACCTTACAGATATCAAAGTTCTCATCCTATTGAGAACATCATTACTAATCTGACCTCTGGAATCAAAACCAGATCTTCATTAAATAATCTTTCTGCTTTTGATGCTTTCTTATCTCTTATTGAACCTAAAAATGTTGCTGAGGCTTTGCAGGATGCAGACTGGGTAAATGCAATGCAAGATGAACTCAACCAATTTGAAAGGAGTCAAGTTTGGCATCTGGTACCAAGACCCTTGCACAAATCAATAATTGGCACTAAGTGGGTCTTCAAAAACAAACTTGATGAAGATGGAACAGTTACAAGGAACAAGGCAAGATTGGTGGTTCAAGGATATAGTAAGGAGGAAGGCATAAACTATGATGAAACTTTTGCTCCAGTTGCAAGGCTGGAGGCTATAATACTTCTCATAGCCTTTGCTGCTTACATGGAATTCACTCTTCACCAGATGGATGTCAAGAGTGCCTTCCTAAATGGCTACCTAAAGGAAGAAGTGTTTGTCAAGCAACCTCTAGGGTTTGAAAGCAAAGAAAATACTGATCATGTGTATAAACTTGACAAAGCACTGTAAGGACTCAAGCAGGCTCCAACAACATGGTATGAACGACTATCTAAATTTCTGCTTGATCATGACTACAAGAGAGGTAAAATTGATAATACTTTGTTCTGAAAAGAAAATGGTAAAGATCTCTTGGTAGTACAAATATATGTTGATGATATAATGGAGAAACTACTCATAAGCTAAGTAAGGAATTTGCTAAACTAATGGGAAGTGAATTTGAAATGATCATGATGGGTGAGCTTAATTTCTTCTTAGGCTTACAAATTAAACAAAGTTCAAATGGAACTATGATACATCGACAAAAGTATGTAAAAGAGTTGCTTAAAAGGTTTAAAATGGAAGATTCCAAAGAAATTCTATTGCAATAGCTACAAAGTTGGATATAGATAAACCTGGTTCATCTGTTGATCAGAAGCAGTATAGGGGAATGATTGACTCATTGTTGTATCTCACTGGTAGTAGACCTGCCATTATTTGCAGTATAGGCCTTTGTGCAAGATTTCAGGAAAATCCAAAGGAGTCTCACTTGACTGCTATCAAGAATTTTGAGATACCTAAAGGCACCACTGACCTTTGTCTTTGGAATCCAAATGGTAGTAATTTCAATCTTGTGGGATATGCTGATGCTGATTATGCAGGGTTTATTGTGGATAGAAAGAGAACCTCAGGTATGGAACACTTTCTTGGTTGATGCCTTGTGTCTTGGGCCACTAAAAAGCAAAGTTCTGTGGCCTTATCTACTACTGAAGCTGAGTATGTTGTTGTTGCCTCATGTTGTGCTCAATTACTGTGGATTAAACAACAATTGATGGACTTTGGAATCGATGTTGGTTGTATACCTATGTTTTGTGATAACACTAGTGCAATTAGTATGACTAAGAACCCCGTTCATCACTAGATAACTAAGCACATAGATGTTAGACATCACTTTTTAAGGGATAATTATGAAAATAGACCGATCACTGTGAAATTTTGTGCTACTGATAAGCAAATAGCTGACATCTTTAGAAAAGCTCTAAGTAGAGAGCACTTTGAAAGGAACATGTTAGAATTAGGAATGATTAAGATCACCTAATGGGACTAGTTCAGTATGTGCACGAAAAAAAATGAAAAAATAATAATATTGTTTTTGTTAGAAAATCTGGAACTTGTGTAAATAACTAGATTAATTTTTTTTAGTCTCATACTGTAAATAGTATACTCTTGTGCCATGTGTTAATATGACTCACTAGTATCTAATTATATTTTCTCTATTTTGGCAAATTGAGACATGATCAAGAGGATTCTCAATAAAGAACCTGGTTCATCAGTGCTGGTTTATCTGAATAGCGAGGCATGCTTTCAACACTCTGCACAATTTGAAATACTAATACTAAATCATGAGTAGAGTCCTATCCAAGTCCAAAATCTCCAAAACTTATCCAATTAAGATTGAACCAGTTCCGTTTCACAAGAATCCTCACCAAATTAAAATACCTAGATTCTAGGGAGGCCTTAACCGTCTATTCAAAACTGTAATTTCAGGTTGATTAGACTTCTACTCGACTGCTAAAATCTGTGGTTATGCATTAAATACCCTCTCCCTTTAAATCCCTCATCTTCATCCCTGCCTCTCCCTCATAATGTCTGATAACCGTCGAAATTTTCTCTCTTCTCTTTTCCTTCAAAATTCAATCAAGCCATCCCCTTTCTTACAGAATCATATTAAAAAATGACTAACCCAGGTGATAATCCTGGTACACTCCCTCCATGTTCCTCTTCTTCTACTACCCCTCAACCTAGGAGAAGACAAGTAAAAATGCTTGCTCGAAAAACTGTGGCTGGAGGTGCACTTTCAAGGAAATTAAATGCCCAGCTTCAAGAAAGTCAAGCCCAAGGATCCCAAAATTCTGATGACTCTTTTAAGTCGGTGACTGAGGGGGAAGAAACTGGGTCTTCCGATTCTGAGCAGGTAACATCTGTCCCAAACCCTTCTTCTGTGGTCATCTCTGATGTTGTTGAAAATCTAGAGAATAGGTTCATATTAGTTGGGTCTATGGTGGATGTGGAAACACCTGAGTGAAGACGGAGAAGAGGTAAAATAAAATAGAAAAAGAAAAGGAGAGTGAGGGAGTACGAGGTATGAGAGGGGAAAAGGGAAAGGAGTGGTTGATTCTTCACCCACCTCTGAAATTGTTAGGATGGCTATCTGTGGAGCTGAGTCAGAAAAGGTGGATGAAAGTGGCAAGAAGACATGGGGAATTTTGATCTAGAGAAGCCGCTGAAGGGATGGTAAATATCGAAAAGAAAGCAGATGAACCTGGTTCATCTGTTGAGGAAACACTGGTTGATCTTTTGAAAAAGATAGGTGACAGTTACAAACCCAAGAAGAAAAGAACTCCTAAAGAAACGACCCCAAGCACAATAAGATCTAACAAGAAAATGAAGACTGCTCCTTCTAAGACTTATGAAATTCCTCTCCCAAGAGGAAGAGCTACAAGGAGCAAGTTAAATCAAAGTGAGGAGGAGTTGCGGAAAACTTTAGATGAGAGTAAGAAGAAAAGAGTGGAAAAAGGGAAAGAAAAAATGGTAGAGCTTGTTGAGGTTGTTGATGTGGATGAGATGGACCTGTTCCATCAAGGTGAAAAAGTGGCTATTGAGATGGAGGTTCATACCCTTAAGCCCAAGAAAGCCAAGACTTACTCAAAAAAGTCTACATCTGTATCTAATTCTAATGAACCCTCTACCTTGGCTAAAAGGACTAGGTCTGCAGTGAAAGCCAAGCAAGTGAAGATTACTAAAGAATAAGAATGGAGTGGTGAAGAGGAGGATGAGTCAGATAGTGAAAACGACAAGTTGTCCAAGTTTGGCAAACGAACTATCTTGAAGGGCATACTCTTGAAGGATTTGGAGGAGGAAGGGATGGTCCTGCTGCTTGAAAATCTAGAGGTGCAGGAGTGGAAGCACATGGTCCTTCAGTTAGATGGAAGACTAGTAATAAATGAGATTGTTGAATTCATGGTCAATGCTGAGGTAAAGTATGGAAGAGTCACCAGCCTAGTGAAAGTGGTTCAAATTTCCTTTGATGCAAAAGAGCTGGGAGAAATACTTGGTGTACCTTCTAAAGGGTATAATGATTACACAAGGAAGAAATGGCCAAGTCTAGACTCTCTTCCTACTACCTTGGATATCACAAGGAATTTCTGTGATAATGAAGAAGAAAGTGAGCCCGAGGCTGTTTATAAGAGTGAGATAAAGCCACCCCACAAGGTGTTGTTTGAATTCATCAACAAGTGAGTGCAGCCTAGGCAGGAAAGGAGGCATATTTCCAACTTCATGGACTTGGTTTTGATGGAATGTATGGACAGTGAGAGACATATCAACTGGCATGGGTTTATCATTCAGCTTCTAGACAGGGTTATCAACGACTCCAAGGCCCATGCCATTCCATATGACTTCATTCTCACTACTGTTCTGGCTCATTGTAAGGTGCCACTGAGGAAATGGGAGATTTCCACAAGCAAAGACCATTTTGGAATCAATACTCTTCTTGCTTGTGATTATGAGATCCATGCCATTCCCTATGAACCTGGTTCATCTAAAAATACACCTGTCAACAACAAGGTCAGAGCCCTAGTTCAGGAGAGTGGGGAAAAAGATGATGAGATAACAAGGCTGAAGACTCGTTTGTTTGAGGTAGAACCTGAGAGAGATGCTCTCAGAATTGAGCTCGCAAAGGAAAGGGAGAAGAATGATGGAATTCTTCGAGACATGTTTCACCTTCTCCAAGCCAAAAACCAAGCCCCTAGTTCTTCCAAGCCTTAATTTCCTAGCCTTGCCTAGAACCTTCAGTGACCCAGATTCGGGATGTTTCTTTTTGTTACTCATGCTTTAAATGTTTTTGTTTCTTTTTGTGGATTGTGGAAGAATCATATTCTCTATCAATGAAGTTTGCTGCTTTTGCTCTTATTGTCTGCCTATATTTCTTTGATAGTTTAAATTCTTAGTTGATTATTGATGATTAATCCATGAATGCATTTGCAGTTGCCCCAGTGGCCATGAGTAATTTTTAACTATCTGGGATTCACATCTTTTATGTAATTTTTCGATGATGCCAAAAGGGGGGAAAATGGTGTGCCTTACACTCTGAACAATAATATTTATAACCTAATGAACCCGGTTCTTTGTGATAAGTGCAAACTACTCTAATATGTGTCGATGTTGGACTAAGTTGAAACATGAATAAGCTTATGGAAGCACAAAGTTTGTCATCATCAAAAAGGAGAAATTTGTTGGCCCAAGAAAAAGAATAGTTTTGAAGATTGACAAAGGAACTCAGAAATGAACCAGGTCCATCACTGGTAGACATAGACATAGGCAGAGTCAAGGCACGCGAGATGCACATGCAGAAGACAAACGTATTCTGGCATAATAGATATCTCTTGATCGAAAAGATTGCATAAATGATAAGGAGAAGGAATCCTTACTCAAAGAGAATATTGTCCAAGATAAGGAGGGATTTAGGAGTTGAGATTGACTAGAACTCTTCCACCAAGGAAGACTAGCATTAGAACTTCAGTTATTCTTTATCTACTAACCCTATATATTGCAGGATATTTTTATCGTACATGTACGCACAAAAGCAAAAGTTAAACGTGAATTGAGAGCAAAATAGTAAGGCAATTTTGTAAGCAGTTCGTGTGAGAGTTGGATGTGCAAACCTGAAGCTACTTGAACCAGCTAGCAGAACCAGTTCCAAGTGTCTATCTTTTAGTCTAGTTTATTTGTAGGAGGTGATTTTATATTGTACCTTTTAGCTTTAACTAGAAGTATTTGTAATAAGTACTTTGTGTATTCAAGTTAGAGTTAACTTGAAGTTGCCACAAACAGTTAGAGGCTGTTTTCCACAAGGGATTAGAGTTAGTCCTAGGTTACAAAAGAAATTTTGTAAATGCAGTTTTTGGTTCACTGATTTAGTAAAGAATTTTGGGGAAAATCCTACTGGGAAGTAGGTCGTGTTTTTTTTCACCTTTTGAGCCGAGTGTTTTTCATGTAAAAATCCTTGCGTTCTTTAATTTCTGTACTTATTATTCCGCAACAGTAGTATCAGGAACACATAGAAGAACCAGGTCTTTCTATAATCTGTGCAAGCAAAAAATTATACACCACACAAATTACCCCCTCTTATGTGGTATTGAAGTATAAAACATCAGCAAATATTGGACTTTGAGTGGAAGACAAAAGAAAGTAGAGAGTGCAAAAAGAAAAAAAGAAAAAAAGAAAAAAATAACGTAAGAAAGAAAGAAATAAGAAAATAATGAAGGATCAACGGAAGTAAAGACAGGAGCGAAACGGAGAATGTTAAAAAATAAAAATACAAGAGGAAGAACGATGAAAAGAAGAAACTTTTAGCTTCTTTAATTTTCATTTTCATGTTTTATTTTATTTAATAGAAGAAAATTTAGAAAAATCATTACTATCTAATCATACAAGGAAAATGAAATATTTACATGTATATGTATACTGGGCTAAGAAAACGATGTATTAACCACATATATGTATTTCAAAGTAAAAACAAATTTGAATATATATATATATATATATATATATTATGTGTGTGTAATTGCTTTTTAAAATTTCTATGCATATGAAGGAGAAATAATACCATCTCCTTATCCGAGTATTATTCACAACAAAATTATTTCTAAATTCATTAATATTTTTTATCAGCGCGCGGAACGCGAATTAATTAACTAGTTACTTATATACGCCACTACTGCTTGTGGCATTACAGAGAAGGAGTTTGCCCTCCTTTATATATTTGGTTGTTTTAAATTCTTTTTGAGAGATACTATATTAATAAAGGGTTGAGAGCAAGTGGTTGCTTTGTTTCTGGAATTTGGACGCCGCTCACGGCAATTAAGGTTAAATGGAGGTTTTGTCCTCCCCAAATTGCTGCAAGACAGCTAAATTTTAGAGTTATTTACATAATATTCTTTTGCTGTAATTTTGAATACACTGCTAGCACCTTTAGAATAAATTATATGCTCATCGTTAATTATTTTGGCTTGAAATTTAAATTTGGATAATAGTATGTTTATACATATTTTGAGATATCGTCACAGTAACCTCTCTTGTGGAGATTTACTTGTTTTAACTTTTAAAATATAAACGATTTTAAATGCAACTTATGTGAATATTGATCGGCTCAAACGAAGGTTAATGTTTAACAGAATCATCTGTGTATTTTTATGGTAATAAACACGTGATGATTGTTTAGTTGAACTTACTATTCTGTCTAAAGATAAAATATTATGGAGTGCCAATACCTTGAGATGATGTTTACCTTTATTCAAAAAAAATTTCATTTTGGTTTTAAGTATTATTTGAGCTTATTTTGTTATTTATTTTTCTCTAATTCAGTTGAAATTACTCCTGCAAATATTATCGCCAACATCAATTCAATTTCTATGTTAAATGGCACTAACTTTAAGTCATGACAAGAGAACTTCAACATAGTTCTCGGAGTCATGGATCTCGACCTTGTATTAAGGGTTGGTTATCGATCACCTCTTACAGATATGAGTACACCAATGAAAAGAGCGAGATGGAAAGGTGAAAAAGATCAAATCGCATGTGTAGGATAATCATGAAGAAAGTTATTCAAGAAATATTCAGGGGCACTATGTCCGACAATGTTAAGACGACTAAGAAATTTATGGCTAAAATTGAGAAACGTACTCTCCAAGAGTGAAAAGGCTGAGATTTGTACACTCTTGACAAGTCTGATTTCAATGAAGTATCAAGACAAAGGTAATACCAGGGAGTACATCCTGCAGATGTCTTAACTTGCTTCTAAGTTGAAAGCACTTAAGTTGGACCTTTCTGTGGACTTGCAAGCTCATTTGGTTTTGATATTCCTTCCACCACAATTTAGCCAGCTTAAATTAAGCTATAATTATCAGAAAGAGACTTGATATCTAAATAGCTCATCCACTGTGTTTAGGAAGAGGAATGATTGCAGCAGAAAAAATAATAATAAAAAGTACTCACTTAGCCGATGTCCCTGAGGACAAAAGGAAAGACAAAAAGAGAAAGAACAAGGAAGCAACTGATACAACAACATAAAAGAAACAACATCAGAAACCAACTACAAATTGTTGTTTCTTTTGTAAAGCTGTAGGTCATAAGAAAAAGTATTGTACCAACTATTACACATGGCATACAAAGAAAGGTCACCTCTTAATTTCGTTTGTTCTGAGGTTATTTTGACTTCGGTACCAAAACCACACATGATGGATAGATTCTGGTGCAAAAACTCATGTTACCGTGGCTGTGCAGGATTGTCTCAAATGTAAAAAGCCTACCAATAGTGAAAGATTAATCTATGATGGCGACGACAAGTCAGTGGAACTTTTAGATTATTGTTAAGAACTGATTTTATTTTGGGATGACCCGATAGGTTATTTATAATTTTACCCTTCATTTCTGTGTTCGGAGACCTTGAATAGTTCCGTTCATCTTTTTTCGATTTGCGTACATAGTCCGTGTCTTTTCTTGAAAGGGGTTTTATGAGAAAAATTGATGAAAATGTGAAATCGTGCCTTAAAACACATTTGAGTTGATTATGGTCAATATTTTGTGTAAATGGACCGAATCAGTATTTTGAAGGTTTTCGGTGGGTCCGTATCATGATTTGGGACTTGGGCGTATGTCTGAAATCAATTTTGAAAGTCCATAGCTTGATTTAACGTAATTTGTTGAAAATTAGCAATTTAAAGGTTTAAGAATTTCTAAGTTTGACCGTAGGTTCAATTTATTGCTACAGGGTTCAAATTCCATCTCTAGAACTTGGTATAGGTTCATTTTAGTATTTATGACTTGTCTGCAAAATTTGGTGCAAAACGAAGTTGATTTGATGTGATTCAGATGTAAGGTTGTAAAATTGCATGTTCTTGAGTTTCTTTGAAAATTCCATTTGTGTTGGTGTCCGATTCGTGGTTCCAGGTGTTATTTTGATGTTATGATCACATGAGAGAGTTCATATGATGCTATTACACTTGTGTGCATATTTAGTTTAGAGACCGAGGGCTCGAGTGAGTTTCAGATAGGCTATGAGTGATCCGGGACTTAGTAGAATAGCTGATGCCTCTACTGTTACTGGTGCTCTGCTGCAAGTCTCGCATTTACGAGACCTGGCTTGAATTTGCGAGCCTCGTTTTCGCAAACAAGGCTTTGCATTTGCGAGCATGGTCTAATTGGGGGAATCTCGCATTTGCGAACTTGGTACTGCTGCTTTTGCGAAGGTAGAGTTGTGACTCAGCGTATTTCTAGGCAACCTTTACATATGTGAAGGGATGGTACGCATTCTCGAGGGAATGGGTTCGCATTTGCGACCAAAATGCCGCTTTTGGGATGGCTAACCTTCTGAGAAGTGTTCGCACTTGCGACCTCTTTCTCGCATTTGCGATGTACGCAATTGCGACATCCGCAACTAGGTAAAAGACGGGAAGAACGGGATTTAGCTCATTTCTCACAAACTCTCAACCTAAACACCCTAGAGGCAATTTCTCTAAGAGATTTTTCTTCCTAAATTCATTGGTAAGTGACTTAATATATTTCTTTTCAATTACCCATTGTATTTCATAAGATTTCAACATCAAATCTAGGATTTTCATGGTAGTATTTAGGGATTGAGATAGAATTAGGTATTTCTGTAAGTTTGGGATTTAGACCTCGAATTGAGGTCGAATTTTGAAACTAATTACATAACCAGGCTTGGTGGTAAATGGGTAATGGGGTTTTGGTCCGAATCTCGGGTTTTGACCAAGCGAGCCCGGAGTTTACTTTTATTGACTTTTTGGAAAAAGTGTAAAGATCTTAACTTCATGTATTATAATTGATTTCCCTAGCATTATTTGATGTTATTGAGTCGATTTTGGCTAGAATTGATTAGTTTGGAGGCGGATAATAGAGGAAAGGCCCCGATTGAGCTTTGATTTGCTTGCGGAGCAAGGTAAGTATTGTGTCTAACCTTGATTTGAAGGAAATAGGAACCCTTGAACTCCATGTTATGTGATTTACATGTGTAACAATAAGTGACGAGTGTATATACGCCGTAAAAATAATTGTTTTCATGCTTTTCCGTATTTCATTAATTATTTTGTTCCATATCTTAACTGTTACATGCTTTAATTGCTTCCTATGTCTTAACTTGTTAGTTGTCACTATTTTCTCTTGTATTGAAATGCTCGTTTCTTCCATGCCCATTGAGTAACTGCTATTTGCCTTAATTGTCTTATTTTGTACACTTTAAATGTCATATATTTGGCTTGCCTTGTTGTGTTGTATTAATTTTGTATCATTTCTTGACTAGGTACGATATTCCTTTATGTTTGCTTCCATAATTTTTTAATCGCAGAGATTCTTGTTATTTGAGTTGTTGGGTTGATTATATTTATTAATATTGTTTATGGATCGGGTTGCATGCTGCAACAAGTGGAATATGGGCGGATTGATATTGATATGGTGGGATCAAGTTGCACGCCGCAACATATTTTATATGTGATATTGATATGGTGAAATATATGAGGATTATGATATTGATTCTGATTATATGGTGGGACCTGGTTGCGCACCACAACTGACTTAAGGTGTTATTCTTGATATTGACACGATTAAATAAGGGAGGATTGTGTTTGTACGGTAGGATCTGGTTGCGCGCCGCAATAGATTATGTGTTTTGTATTCATTGTTACATTGTGTTAGCTTTTAGGTTTTTTCAGACAAGATTATGAGGACTGGTGTTCTTGGTTTTACTGATTTCGAAGATTGAGTTTATTTTCGTTAGTTGACTACTTTACTTTTACTGTGTCCCTTCCTTGTTATCATTATTATACTGCATACAAGTTATTATAAGTGACCCGCCTTAGACTTGTCACTACTTCGTCGACGTTAGGCTTGGCACTTACAGAGTACATGGGGTCGGTTGTACTCATACTACACTGCACTTCTTGTGCAAATTTTTGAGCCGGTCCTAGCGACGCTCAATAGATTGCCCGGATTGATTGCCGACTCGGAGACTTGAGGTACAGTTACACGACGTTCGCATCCCTGGAGTCCCTTTCTACCTTATTCTGGTTGTTTATTTCATTTCAGACAGTTTTACTTTCATTCAGACCATTATCTGTATTATTCTAGTTGCTCGTGCACTTGTGACATCAGTTTTGGGATTTTATCTAGATATTGTGGTTGTTATGGTTTTTCTCACTCTATTGTAGTTTTATTTCAGTTTATACAATTTACTCGGTATCGGTTAATTTGAATTGTTAAAAATGGCTCAAAACTATTCTAATGTTGGCTTGCCTAGCAAGTGAAATGTTAGGCACCATCACAGTCCTGAGGGTGGGAATTCTAGGTCGTGAAAAGTTGGTATTAAAGCACTATGTTGCCTAGGTCTCACGAGTTACGAGCAAGCTTAGTAGAGTCTGGATGATCAGTACGAAGACGCCTATGCTTATCTTCCAGAGGCTATGGCATTTAGGAAGAATTTCACCTTTTTATTTCTCTATCGTACGAATTTATTCTATCATTGAGGATTGATCCATTCTATTCTTGTTCTCTCGGAGATGGCGAGAACACACAAAGCAACTGTAGCCGTACAGGAGCCGGAGCCCCCAGTTCCAGCTATGACCAGGGGCAAAGGCCGAGGCCGAGGTCGTGCTAGAGGTCGAGGCAGAGTTCAGCCTAGAGAAAGAGCAGCAACACCCGTCGTGGCATGTAGATTTTGAGGAGGAGTTTCCAGCTCAGAACGTACCCGTCGGACCAGCTCAGGTCCTAGAGGGGTTCATAAACACTCTAGTGCTTTAGGATACTCTAGTCCGTATGGTGGGCCTTATGGAGAGTGTGGCCCAGTGCTACATTTCTGGTGGCACCAACCATCTCTTGGGCTGGGGAGGAGCACAGACTCCCGCTACTCACACTCCGGAGCAGGTGACTCTCCAATATCAAACTCTAGCAGCCCTGCCAGTTGAGACAGGTTTAGGCGGTTGTTACGACACATGCCGGTGATAAGCCCACCATGTCTTCTAAGGCCCCGTTGAGGTTTGGATAAGTTTACCAAGCCCTTCCTTATACACTTCAATGGTGCATCTTCTGAGGATCCACATGATTACCTGGACAATTGCCACGAGGTGTTGCGCAACATGGTTATAGTTGAGGCTAATGTGGTAAATTTTGCAGCATTTCAGAAGAATGGTTCTGCCAAGAGGTGGTGGATTGATTATATGTTGACTAGACCAGCTGGGTCGCCTGCACTTACCTAGGATCAGTTCTCACAACTGTTTCTAGAGAAGTTCATTCCTGTCACTTTGAGAGAGGAGTATCGCAAGTTGTTTGAGCGTCTTCAGCAAGGTAGTATGACTATTACCCAGTACAAGACTCGATTTATGGACCTAACTTGCCATGCCACTATATTGTTTCCTACCAAGAGGGAGAGAGTGAGGATATCTATTGATGGGCTCACTTTCAATATCATGCTACAGATGGCCAAGGAGACCGGAAGTGATATTTCTTTCTAGATGGCCGTAGATATTGCTATACGGATCAAGATGGTTCGTGCTCAAGAGAAGGGGCCAATGTCTGATAAGAGGCCTCATCATTTCGGTGGTTCAGTGGTGTCTCATTTGGAGGTAAGGGTATTTTTGGTAGAGGCCATCCTCCCAAGCCATTTCAATCAGCGCTTCAGGTATCCCATAGTATTTCAGGGAGTCGTGGTCCTTATGTGCCTCATTCCGGGCTGCCGCCTATAGTTCACCATCAGCTCCTATCAGTACACCTCCGATTCAGAGCTATCACCGTGGTTATCTGGCCCGTTCGGGTCAGCTTCAGCTTTAGCTTCAGCATCTACATCATTAGGATATGTGTTTTGAGTGTGGAGGTACTGGTCACATCAGGAGGTTTTGTCCGAGATTGTTGGGCGGTATGGCACAACAGAGTTCTCGTGCCATGATTCCGGCACAGGTTGCTCCATCGCCCGCTCAGCCAGCTAGAGGTAGGGTCCAGAAAGTCAGAGGTGGAGGTCATGCCGTTAGAGGTGGAGGCAAGCCAGCTAAAGGACATCCCAGAGACGTACTTTAGAGTGGTGAGGCCTAGACCCGATGTTATGCTTTCCTAGCTAGGCCTGAGGCCGAGCCATCTGACGCCGTTATTACATGTATTGTTCCAGTTTGCCACATATATGCTTTAGTTCTATTTGATGCGGGATTTACTTATTCCTACGTGTCATCCTACTTTGCTTCATATCTGGTTGTGCTTTAGATCTTCTACTTCTTGATAAAATAGATTTTGATGTTATCTTGGGTATGAATTGGCTATCACCTTATCATGTTATATTGGTCAGTCACGCCAAGACGGTGACCTTAGCCATGCTAGGGCTGTCTAAGCTAGAGTGGAGATGGACTCCTGGCAATTCTACCAACAGGGTTATTTCCTATGTGAAGGCTCGATGCATGGCCGAGAAGGGATGTCTAGCGTATTTAACCTATGTTTGTGATTCGAGTGCGGAGGTTCTTTCCATGGATTCAGTACCAGTTGTGCGTGAGTTTTCCAGAGATATTTACTGCAGATCTACCGGGGATGCCACCCGACAGAGATATTGACTTCTGTATTGATTTGGCTCCGGAGACTTAGCCTATTTCTATTCCACCATACCATATGGGCCTACCAGAGTTGAAGGAGCAGTTGCAAGATATTCTTGATAAGGGAGTCATTAGACCTAGTGTCTTTCCTTGGTGTGCGCCCGTATTGTTCATGAAGAAGAAAATGGGTATATGAGGATGTGTATAAACTATCGGCAGTTGAACAAAGTCACTATCAAGAACAAGTATCCGTTGCCGAGGATTGATGACTTATTTGATCAACTTCAGGGTGCCAAGGTGTTTTCGATGATTGATTTGAGATCTGGTTATCATCAGTTGAATATTAGGGCATCTGATGTCCCTAAGACGGCTTTTCGAACTCGGTATGAGCATTATGAATTCCTAGTGATGTCATTTGGGTTGACAAATTCCCAACATCATTTGTGGATTTGATGAACCGGGTGTTCAATCCATACTTGGATTCTTTTTTGATTCTATTCATTTATGATATCCTGATCTACTCTCGCAGTCAAGAGGAGCATGAGCAACATCTTCGGATTGTACTTCAGAATTTGAGAGATAGTCAATTATATGCCAAGTCTTCAAAGTGTGAGTTTTGGTTAGAATCAATCGCCCTTTTGGGGCATGCTGTATCGGCAGATGGCATAAAGGTGGATCTTAAGAAGATCGCAACCGTTCAGAATTAGCCTAGACCTACTTTATATATAGAGATCCGGAGTTCCTTGGTTTTGTGTGTTATTATCACCGTTGTGTGGAGGGATTTTCATCCATAACAACCCCATTGACTAGATTGACCCAGGAGGGTTCTCCATTCAGATGGCCGGATGAGTGCGTGCTGAACTTTCAGAAGCTCAAGACTGCTTTGACATGACACGAGTCTTGGTGTTACCCACATGTTCAGGATCATACACTTTGTATTGTGATGCGTCTTGTACTCGGTGCGTTATTGGTGCAGGATGGCAAGGTGATTGCACACGCGTCGCGACAGCTGAAGGTTCACGAGAGGAATTACCCTGTTCATGACTTAGAGTTGGCAGCCATTGTTCATGCACGGAAGATTTGGAGGCACTATCTTTACGGCGTGTCGTGTGAGGTATTCACGGATCATCGGAGTCTACTATATATGTTCAAGCAGAAGGATCTTAATTGAGGAAGAAGAGCTGGTTGCTATTGAAAGACTATGCTATCACCATTTTGTATCATCCGGGGAAGGCCAATGTGGTGACCGATGCCTTGAGTAGAAAGGCTGTGAGTATGGGTAGCCTTGCGTATATTCCAGCTGGTGAGATGCCACTTGTAGTAGATGTTCAGGCTTTGGCCAATCATTTTGTGAGATTAGTTGTTTCATAGCCCAGTCGTGTTCTAGCTTGCATAGTCTCTCAATCTTCCTTGTATGAGCGCATCAGAGAGCGTACGTATGATGATCCCCATTTTCTTGTCCTTAAGGACACAGTGCGGCACAATGGTGCCAATCAGGTTACTGTTGGAGATGATGGGGTTTTGCGGATGCAGGCTCGTATATGTGTGCCCTATGTGGACGGGCTTTGTTAGTTTTTACTTGAGGAGGCCCACTATTCTCAGCTATTCATCCGGGTGATGCCAAGATGTATCAAGACTTGCAACACCATTATTAGTGGAGGAGAATGAAGAAGGATATAGTTGTATATGTATATTGGTGTATGAATTGTCAGCAAGTAAAGTACGAGCATCGGAGGCTAGAGATTCCTGAGTGGAAGTGGGAGTGTATCACTGTAGATTTTGTTGTTAGGCTCCCCCGGACTTAGAAGAAGTTTGAGCGGTATGGGTCATTGTGGACAGGTTGACCATGTCGGCACATTTCATCAGTGGCAGTTACCTATTCTTCAGAGCGGTTAGCTGAGATCTACATCCGCTAGATCGTCCGTCTTCACGGTGTGCTCGTGTCTATTATTTCTGATCGAGTTATGCAGCTCACCTCACACTTCTGCAGGGCCGTACAACGTGAATTAGGCACACATGTTGAGTTGAGTACAACATTTCATCCCAAGATGGACGGGCAGTTCGAGCGCAGTATTCAGATATTGAAGGATATGTTTCACGCTTGCGTTATTTTCACGACCCGAAATCCCGCCTTCAGGCCATGACTGCGACTAATGGCGAACCCGCTAGACAAGACAACATTTAAACTAAATAAAACTCATTAACAACTAAAACGAACAAGATAACTAAGGCATCGATGGTCCGCAATGTGAAGGTTAACAAATAACCAAAATATAACATAGAAATTCCGAAATAAAACCCATATACAAATCCCAGAACTGGTGTCACATACTCACGAACTGTCTAAGAGATTACTAAAACAAAGGTCTGAATATAAGTACATAGGACTGCCTTTGAAATATGAAGTAAGACAGAGCTTAAAGTGAAGAGTAGAAGGTGACGCCAAGGCCCACGAACGTCTGCGAGTCTACCTCGATGTCTCCTGTATGAGCTGATGAGATGCTCCGACCGTCAGTGATCACCGGGTCTGGCTGCGTAGTCTGCACAACATAAAGAAGTGCAGGTGTAGCATCAGTACAATCGACCCCATGTAGTGAGTAAGTGCCGAGCCTAACCTCGGCGAAGTAGTGACAAGGCTAGGACCGACAACAATATATGTACCTGTGCAATTCTATATAATAACAGGAAAACTGCCGACGGAATTAAGCAGGTAAGACAGATACAGGGAGAACATGCTGGGGGTAAAAGGGGAAACAAAATGCTAGCACGGTAGAACAGGGTAATAACTAAAATGTAAAGATAAAGGCAGGAATTTAACTTCTCAAACAGATAAACACTCGGCACGGAATGTCCCCTCGTGCATAACCTCCCAATCACTCGGCACAGAATGTCCCCTCGTGCGTATATAATAACACTCGGCACAGAATGTCCCCTCGTGCATAGCCTCACAATCACTCGGCACGGAATGTCCCCTCGTGCAATAAATAATCAATGATCAACACGGCATGTCCCCTCGTGTGATAAGTAACAAACAGTCAGCACGGCATGTCCCCTCGTGCGGCAAGTAATAAAACAAAGCAACAATACAATGTGAAAGTCAACACTAAGAAGTCTCAAGTGCATGGAAATACTCAATAAAAATTCTATTGTCCCGAAAAGGAGAAATCATCAATTACAAACTCAACAAATGCCCGACAAGGGTCTCAGCTATAACCAACCTCGCATCAGAAATACTATTTCAACAGTGTAAGCCTCAACTGAAACAAATAACTCAATAACTCTCCACGTCATGAAACAACATCAAAGTATCACTTTTAATTCACCAATTACTCATAGTGCGGAAAATACTAAGAACACAGTAAGTTTCATCACAATTGACTCACGGGCATGGTTGACCGCAACATATAGGTACTCGTCACCACGCCTATACGTTGGACATGAGTTACACATAGCAAATAAGACTCTATACCTAATCCCTCAAGCTGAGGTTAGGCCAAACACTTACCTCGGCTCCAAAAATGCAAGTCAAGCCTCAATCACAGCCTTCCCTCTCGAATCCAACTCCGAATCGGTAATATCTAGACATAATGGATTTATTAACATCAATAAGTACTCAATAAACCAATTCCCAAGCCTAATTATACATTTCCTACTATTCTTCCAAGAATACTAAAATTCGACCCCGGGCCCACACGTTCAGATTTTCGAAAATTCATGAAGGAATCAATTACCCGGAGTCTAAGGATCGAAGTTATGTGATTTATACAAGAATTCATGGCCTAACATGGAAAGTCACAAAATCCTCAAGAACCCTAAAATTACTACCTAATTCTATGATTTTTAGATGATTTAGTAGTGAATTTAACTAGGAATTAATGTTAAAACTAGAAGTTTATGGGGTTTAACTTACCTCTTACAGTGGGTGGTCGTGGAAGGTGTTTCCTAGACTTGGATGCTCTCTAATGGAGGTTGAAGATGGATAAAAGTGAAGAAAACCCGAAATTTTGGACATTTAAGAGGGGCTGCCAACAGGGGTTTCCGCACCTGCGACCTTAGGACCGCAGGTGCGGTCTCGCGCCTGCGAGAAAATGATCCCCCCTGCGGAAAAGGGCCTGGGGCCCTGGGCTCGCACCTGCGGAGTTGGGAGCCGCACCAGCGGTCCCGCTCCTGCGGAGTTTGGATCGCCCTTGCGGAAGAAGGGCCTGGGACCCTGGGCTCGCACCTGCGGAGTTGGGAGTCGCACCAGCGGTCCCGCTCCTGTGGACTTTGGATCGCCCCTGCGGAAGAAGCCGCACCTGCGAAGTCCTGGACCGCCGGTGCGGTCCCGCACCTGCGGATGTGCAACCGCACGTGCGGTCACACCAGCTGCTGTGCACCAGCAGTGATTTTTGCTTGTTTTTGGCCTCGTGCGGGGTCCGGGAGGCACCTGGGCCCACCCGAGCCCCCGTCCAAAAATACCAACAAGCCCCAAATCATTAAACGGACTTGCTCGAACCCACGGAACACTCAACACAACGCTAAAACTCAAATCACCCTCCAAAACCCCTGAATTCAAAACTTAAGAACTTTGAAATTCTAGAATTCTATAACAATGCGCCGAACCGACCCATACAACTCGGAACGACTTCAAATTTTGCAGACAAGTCATAAATAACGTAGCGGAACTATTCCCGGCCTCAGAATTGCATTCGGACCTCGGTAGCATAAAATCACTTTCCTAACCAAATTTCAAGTTTTATGAACATCCTCAAAACTTTACTAACTCTAAATCTCTCATTTTGATCTGAAACCTGTCAAATCAAGTCCGTTTTACACCAAATTTCATAGATAGGAAAAATAACATATAATAAACCTGTTTCGGGCTCCGAAACCGTAATACGGGCCTGGTAACACGGCTTTCCCATAATTACTCATTTTCAAAATCCTTTATTATTTCCAGAAAACAATTTTCTTTAAAAATTTATTTCTCGGGCTTGGGACCTCGGAATTCGATTTTGGGCATACGCCCAAGTCCCATATTTTCTTACGGGCCCTCCGGAACTGTCACGTCATGGGTCTGGGTCCGTTTACCAAAAAATGTTGACCAAAGTCAACTTTATTCAATTATTCAATTCAAAATCCCATTTTATCGAATTTTCACATGGAAGCTTCCCGGCTACCTACCCTGGGCTGTGCACGCATATCGAGGAGAAATTAACGGAGGCTTTCAAGGCCTCGGAACACAGATTTAGCTGGAATTACTTAGGATGACCTTTTGGGTCATCACAGTTATGGATTTCAGGGGATATTGGGATCAATTCTTGCCGCCTGCGGAGTTTTCCTACAACAACAACTATCATAAGTGTTATGGAGGCAGTGCCATTCGCTATTTGGATGGTTCCAGCTGCGAGAGACTCAGTTGTTGGGTATAGATTGGGTTTCGGATGCGTTGGATAAGGTTAAGATTATTCAGGATCAACTTCACACTGCTCAGTCTAGGCATAAGTGTTATGCCGATCGTAGAGTTCGTGATGTTAAATTCATGATTAGAGAGAGGGTAATGCTTCGGACCCTTTGAGAATCTGGAGAGAGTGTGTGAGGTGGCCTAGAGGCTCACATTGACACCTAGTTTATCAGTAGTCCATCGGGTGTTCCATGTGTCCATGCTCCGGAAGTATCACAGTGATCTCTCCCATGTGTTAGATTTAAGCTTAGTCCAATTGGACAAGGATTTGACTTATAACGAGGGGCTGATGGCTATTCTAGCCTGGCAGGCCCGACAATTGAGGTCTAATATTATCCTTCAGTTCGAGTGCAGCACAGAGGTCAGCTAATCGGGGCATCCACATGGGAGTCCAAGTCGGACATGTAGAGTAGTTATCCATACCTTTTCGCCAGTCCAGGTATCTTTCTATGTCTGTTCTAGGACGAACTCTTGTTTTAGAGGTGGAAAATGTGATCACCCGATAGGTCATTTACCATTTTACCCTCATTTCTGTATTTTGAGACCTTGAATAGCTCCATTTAGCCTTCACTGATTTGCGTGTGCAGTTTGTGTCTTTTCCGAAAAGGGGTTTTATGAGAAAAATTGATGAAAGTGTGAAATCGTGCCTTAAAACTCATTTGAGTTGACTATGGTCAACATATTATGCAAATGGACTTGGATCAGTGTTTTTATGGTCTCGGTGGGTACGTATCATGGTTTGGAACTTAGGCATATGCCCGGAATCGAATTTGGAAGTCCCTAGCTTGATTTAATGCAATTAGTTGAATATTAGCAATTTAAAGGTTTACAGACTTCCAAAGTTTGACCGTAGGTTGGATTTGTTTCTACCGAGTTTAGATTTTGGTTCTAGAACTTGGTATAGTTTTATTTCAATATTTGTGACTTGTCTGCAAAATTTGGTGCAAAGTGGAGATGATTTGGCGTGATTCGGATGCCCGATTGTATAATTGCATGTTCTTGAGTTTCTTTGAAAATTTCATTTGTATTGGTGTCCGATTTGTGGTTCTAGGTGTTATTTTGATGTTTGGATTACGCGAGCGAGTTTGTATGATGTTATTAAACTTGTGTGCATGTTGGTTTGGAGTCTGAGGGCTCGGGTGAGTTTTAGATATGCTATGAGTGATTTGGGACTTAGTAGAATAACTGATGCCTCTACTGTTATTGATGTTTTAATGCAGGTCTCACATTTTCAAGCCTCGCTTTTGCGAACAAGGCTTCGCATTTGCGAGCACGGGATGATTGGGGGAATATAGCATTTGCGAGGTGAATGTTTGCATTTGCGAACTTGCTACTGTCGCTTTTGCGAAGGTAGAGTCGCATTTGCGACTCAACGTGTTCCTGGGAAAGCTTCACATATGCGAAGGAATGATCCGCATTTGCAAGGGAATGGGTTCTCATTTGTGACCAAAACGTCGCTTTTGCGATGACTGACCTTCTGAGAAGGGTTCGCATTTGCGACCTCTTTATCGCATTTACGATGTTCACAATTGCGAATAAGATATCTCAATTGCGTTATCCGCAGCTGGGTAAAAGAGGGGAAGAACGGGATTTAGCTCATTTCTCACAAACTCTCAACCCTAAACACCCTAAAGGAAACTTCTCCAAGAAAGATTCTTCCTAAATTCATTGGTAAGTGACTTTAATCTATTTCTTTTCAATTGCCCATTGCGTTTCATAAGATTTAACATCATATAGGATTTCCATGGTAGAAATTAGGGATTTTCGTAAATTTGGGATTTAGACCTCGAATTGAGGTTGGATTTCGTAACTAATTACTTAACCAGGCTCGAGAGGCGAATGGTTAATCAAGTTTTGGTCCAGATCTCAGGTTTTGACCAAGCGGGCCTCGGGTTGACTTTTTGCGAAAAGTGTAAAGATCTTAACTTTATGTATTGTAATTTATTTCCGTAGCATTATTTTATATTATTCAATCGATTTAAGTTAGATTCGATTGGTTTGGAGGCGGAATTTATAGGAAAAGCCCCGATTGAGCTTTGATTTGCTTGTGGAGTGAGGTAAGTGTTGGGTCTAACCTTGATTTGAGGGAATTAGGAACCCTTGAACTATATGTTATGTGATTTACATGCGTAATGGCGTATATGCGAGGTGACAAGTGTATATACACCGTCAAAATAATTAATGTATTTCATTAATTATTTTGTTCCATATCTTAACTATTACATGCTTTAATTGCTTCCTATGCTTAACTTGTTACTTGTAACTATTTTCTCTTGTATTGAAATGCTCGTTTCGTCCATGCTCCATGATTAACTTCTATTTGCCTTAATTGCCTTATCTGTACACTTTAAATGTCATATATTTGGCTTGCCTTGTTGTTTTGTATTAATTGTAGCATTTCTTGACTTGGTACGAGATTCCTTTATGGCTTTGTTTTAATAGTTCTTTAATCGTAAAGATTCTTGTGAAATGAGTTGCTGAGTTGATTACATTTATCAATTTAATTTATGGATCGGGTTGCACGCCGCAACGTGTGAAATAAGGGAGGATTGATATTGATATGGTGGGATCGGGTTGCACGCTGCAACAAATTTTACATGTGATATTGATATGGTAAAATAAGGGAGGATTATGATATTGATTGTGATTATATGATGGGATTGGGTTGCGCGATGTAACAAATTTTAGTTATTATTCTTGATATCGATACGGTGAAATAAGAGAGGATTGTTTTTACGGTGGGATCGGGTTACGCGCCGCAACGGATTGTGTGTTTGTATTCATTGTTACATTGTGTTAGCTTTTAGTGTTTTCATACAAAATTTTGAGGATTGATGTTCCTGGTTTTACTGATTTTGAGGATTGGGTTTATTTTCATAAGTTGACTGCTTTACTTTTAATGTGTTTCTTTCTTGTTATCATTATTATAATGCGTACAGGTTATTGTAAGTGACCCGTCTTAGCCTCGTCAATACTTCGTCGAGGTTAGGCTCGACACTTACAGATTACATGGGGTCGATTGTACTCATACTACACTCTACAATTCTTGTGCAGATTTTGAGCCTTCAGAAAAGAGATAACCCGACTAGATGCACTGACGGACAATCCATTCCACGCCATTCTAGGAAACTTTGGTATGAGATCTCTGGGATGGTGCTGAAGTAAGGACGCATTGGAGTACCCCGAGGAGGTGACAGTGCTAAATATGTTGGCCTGCTAGACTTACCCCTTACAAACTGACCTCTGCCCACAACCGGAGCACCACTGAACCCTCCAGAATATCGATACCGCGGATCCCTCGTCACCTGCTCTCGACTCCATGACGAACACCCTTGATCCATCAAGCTATCTCCAGAACCAGCTCGTACGAAGTCCCCATCTCAACCTCTCAGTTCATAGTGGCCTGGATACTAGAGTGCAAACTAGAAAGAAACCTCTGCACTCTCTACATCGGTAAGAGGCATCATAATTGTATGGCGAGACAACTCAGAGAATCTCGCCCCATAGTCGGACACCGACATCTGGCCCTACTAGAGCTGCTCAAACTGAAATTGAGACTCTTCCCTTAGAGAGGTTGGAATATATCTCTCCAGGAAGAGGCATGAGAACTATTCTCAAGTCATGGGAGGAGAACCTACTGGTCTTGCCAAGAAGAAAGGAATGCCACCATCTACGGGCCCTGTCCTCCAGCTGAAAAGTGGTAAAGTCCACCTCGTGGGACTCCAATATCCTCATGTTGTGCAGTCTATCCCAACACCGATCAATAAAGTCCAGGGGGTCCTCATGTCGCTCACCTCCAAAGATTGGAGGATGAAGTGTGGTCCATTTGTCAAATAGCTTATGCGGCTCGCAACCACATCTTGACTGGGCTCAGGTATAGCTGATGCACCTGGCTGAGCTTCGCCCACGGGTAGTGCGCCCGGTGTCTGATATACGGTAGCTGCATGACTTGGAGACTGAGCAGTAGGGGTTTATGCTCCATCTCCAGCCTGAGATGTGGCTGGTTCCGCTGGATTTAAACTGCCCCGAGTCATAGAGTCCATGAACCGCATCATATGGCCCATGACCTCCTGAATCCCGTGCGGACATGAAATCCACTAAGGCTGGCTCTACTTCAGGCACCTCGCCCAGCTCCTCAATAATAGGATACTCTACTAGATCCACTAGTGGCTGATCGGCTCTCGCCTATACCACTAAAGAGTAGCAAGTACGGGGGTCAATGCAGCTTTTACCCGAAGGGTCGGGATCGATTTCCACAGGGAGCTATATATGTCGGAGTTGAGTTCCTAAGTGATCTAATGGTGCGTTGTGTTCTCAGTTGCACTTCTCATCAAAGGCTATTGTGATTAAACAACGGTTTAGTCTAGTCGAAATTACAAACTAACTAACTAATATCTTTTTGGATGTTTTCTCACTAGATAAAGGGGTTAGGGGTGTGACTTTCTCCTAGGTGAATACTTGACGGGATCTAAAGCCTAATACAAAGACGTTATGTTGGGGATTGTCATATAGTCAATGCTCAGAATTACTCACTCTATACCTCTCGGTAGCTTGAGTGACTTTGCCCTAATTGACTTCCTCAAGTCCAATTGGGTGTCAAAATTGTGCAAGCACTAAAGGCTCAAATCGGATATTACTATCTCTAGGTTTAACCCTTTAATTGGGACTATCAATCTCTTTATTACATCCCAATTCTTTGTTGGGCTGATTTTCCTAGACTCAAATTCTCTTTCTCAAGAAGAACCCAAGTCAAATAGGCACAAATTAGTGTTTGCAACCACTAATTTAACATGGAAAACATAAATCAGTCCAAACATCAACTACCCATAAACATCTAAGCCTTAAATCATAAGACCCATCATATACCCACACTAGGGATGATCCACAACCCTAGCTAATGGGTCTAGCTACTCATAATGATGGAAGAAAACAAAGAAATAGATGAAGAATAACCCATAAGATTTAATTACAAACTAATAATTGAAGATTCAATGATAAACGAACTATAAAATTACTCAAAATGGTTTAATACAGCCGTTCACGAGCTCTTCTCGAACTTAGAGTACAAAAGCTCCCGTAAAAATGGGAAAAGAAAGTATTTATACTAGGCCAAATTTTCTGGACAAAAATACCCCTGCGGGGGTACTACGGACCGCAAGAAATGGAGTGCGACCGCGATGAAGCTTTTTGGTTTCAAACTTCTGTGCCCTAAACTTGGCCACCGCGGGCCGCATAAAATGTACCACAGTCGCGGTGGCTCCTACTGCAGTCCGCACAAAAAAGGACCGCAGACAGCATTGGCTTTTTCCTCCAAAATCCAAACTCTCTGAACCTGATCTTTGCGGACCGCACAAACTTGATTGCGTCCGCGGTGAGGCCACTACAGTCTGCACATAATGCTTTGCGACGCAATGCTTGCATTTCCAAAATATGCCTCTCTGAATCTCCTCACTGCGGACCGCACTAAATGGGATGCGGCCGCATTGGATCTGTTGCACAATTCTTGGACTTGTTCTTGGTACTTGTGCATGTTTCACTCCTTTTTGAGTTGGTTTTGACTAATTGTCACCTTTTTGACCAAACCCTGCAAACAAGTACAACATGTAAGCCTTTGGGACTATTTTGTATACATTTTTAATCAAAGCTCAAGCAAGGAGTGTAAAATGAACTATAATCCTTAGTTATCGACTCCCCCAAACTTAAGCTTTTGCTTGTCCTCAAGTAAACAAAATTAGCCCCACCTCTTAAGCGTAAATCCAAGAAAATTCAGCTGCCCTAAAGTGACCTATTCTAGCATCAATTTGGACTAACAATTGCCCTCAATTCAAATGAATCATTAACAACATTTGACCTTCTAAACACCATGGATTTAGTGCGACACAAGAGCATCAAGATTTGACTCAACCCATCAAAGAAACTCTTTCTACTACTTTGGTCATTGTGGAACCCAAACTCTTATTCCTCAACTCTCCCTAAGCAAACCTCACTTTTAGATTGTAGCCCTCAGAATGAGGATAATGGAAACACGCTCACCTCTCTCAAAGAAAGGTCTCAAGTCCGGCTCTAAGTACCATAAGCTTGCCCCTTATGTGAGTCACCACTAATGTAAGCTTCATTCAACTCAAGATCATATAGGGCTTTTGTGGAGATATAGTGAAGGCTTTTGGTTCAAGGTGGGAAATATTTGGTCTAGGTAGGTTCCATCTTCCCTTAAGCACTTCATTTGCTTAATTTTGGCATACATTCTATTGACTTTTTGAGTCATTAAGTTCTTTATGAGGGGTTAGAGAGACACACTGTCACTCTTTTTTGTTCATTTCAAACCTTTTTCTCCTTTCTAAACGTTCCACACCTTTCATCTCTTTTCTTTTATTGATTCCCTTTATTTCTTCTAAATTGTTCATTCTTTTGACTTTTTGATTTTCTTTCTTTTTCATTGCCTTTCCTTTTCTTCGTTTTGTACCCTTTTCCACTTTGTTGCGGTCCTCGTCTCTCCCCCAAACTTATGATTTTGCCTTGTGCTAAGGAAAGATAGTGTGCCAAGAGAGGGTTAGAATGGGTAAAAGCTTGTATCGTGGTTTTTTGAAAGAAAAAGATCTAAGGCTCAAAAGGGTTGACTAGGGATATTATCACTGGTAGGCTATGGAAGTTTTCAAGACATCATGCGGATCAAGGAGAGACTACAATAACATCTCAAGTCAAACTACACTTAGGATTTCGCCTAGAAAAACATTCAGGGCAAGTTCTAGACTAATGGCTCGGGACTTGGACTTGCAATTTAAATTCTCACCACACACGCTATGGGATTGCTAAAGAAACAAAGCTGGGGGCCCAAAACGACCTTAGCTAATATTTGAGCAACACAATGGTCCCGAAAAACCACTTGATGATTATCGGCCAACACAAGAGTCTCAAGGTCACAACTTTCACCATCCTATACACAACAATTTGTTTTTGACCATAGGATCAAAGGAAAATGTGTTAGGCCCAAGTGAAGCTTTGCTTTGAGGCACCATTACTCACTAGCTACTATTTACACAAAAAGCAAAAAGAAAGCGGACTCGAACCCTTAGGAAGGTTGTCATGCCATCCATCATTGAGAAGAGCCACCCGGTTCACACAAATTCCACCTTTGGAAAGAACCGTGGCATTAAGAAAACCAAAGGCTTATTGCACGCAAAAATTCAAAAGAAGAAGCTATGAAAATAAAATAAGAAGTTATGAAAAGGAAAATGCGGAAAGTAAAATAAATATATAAAAGAGGGGATTTAGTCGAATATACATAAGGGAGAATGAATATATACATCAGAAGGTAAATTTATATACATACCAGAGTTGCAAACTACGAAAAGTAAACTAGAATGGTAAAATTATGTACATACCATAAGTAAAAAGAAAGCATAATAAAACGGAAATAGTGTCATATATACAATCATCCAAATAGGACTACCCCCTCAAATGAGAGCTAGCATTGTCCTCAATGCTAACTAATCAAAAATAGCTCAAAATAAAAGAGAGAGTAAAAAGAAACTCCCTATTGGCCCTCCGTCTGCATAGGCTCATGAATCTGGGTCCATGGGTCTATGAACTGCTCGGGATCCTGTGATTGGCTCCCGGTAACCTGTGTATCCACTAGGACCTGTATCTCCACTGGGTCCTGGGACTGTACTGGAATCTGGGTCTGACTAGAGGAACCTCCCGGCGGTTCCTCCAACTGTATAACAGCATCAGTAGTACGGGGAATCACCCTCTTCCTCTTTGCTGGCCTCTCTATCTCCTACTCTGGCTCAAGCTGGGCTGCTGGGGTCGGGTCATGCAATAAAAGCTCCAAAGGCAAGTGATCAGCCTTCATCTTCTCTACCTCCACCCTCAACTTCATCACCGACTCCTTGGAAGCACGAGTCTTTCTCATTTTCTTTGACTCCTTAGCTAGCTCCTTAAATACATTTACATGAGAAGTAATAACATCCATGATCAACTGCTGGTTCTCTAGGAGCTTCTTCTGATTGTCCAGAAGCTCCTTGAGAGTTTCCTCCACTGACTGTGGGACCTGTGGCTGAGGAGGTGCAGACTGGGCTGTCACCGATGTGGAAAGTACAGACAGCTTAGAAGTGGCTGCCTGTATCCATTTGTTGATACTGGTAAGGGTCTAGCTCAAACGGTGGGTAGTTAAAGGATATGCTGTAGATATGGGAATTTCTGGGGCTGTAGAAATGGAGGTTCTTGGAGCCATTCCTAGGGTGGATGGAGGAGGCTGAGTAGGAGGCACTACTGCTACTGGCTCTTCAGACTGCTAGTAGAAATAGTGGATTTTCCCTTGCCTTTAGGGTTGTCATCACCCTGTAGGCTATACCTAGAAAAGGGTGCCTTAGGCTTTATTTTCACATCAAATTTCTTTTTCTCTACCCCTTGATCCTTGAAGTAAATGGTCAGGAAATTTGGGAAGGGGTAGGATTTATCACCTTCGTTCACCACCCGTGTAATCACCCTGGACATCACATTCCCGAAGTTGATCGGGTATCCCGCCATGATCGATGCCACCAATATATCCCGGGATATAGGAAGAGAGTTTTCGTGAGTAGTGGGGTCTAGCCTGCTGCACACAAACGTCTCCCACCCTTTTGCTTTGAAGTTCAGGGTTCTCATCAGAATTTTTACTCCCACTGTCAACCATTCTGGGGTGGTACTTGGGATTTCCAAGTGCTCTGCTAACCACGGACGAGCATCCTCCCCCAAAGCTACCTTCTCTAAGTACAATGCCTCATCCACCTCCGGTAAGTCAAGGTAGTCATTGATAGTTTTTCCGTCAAACATTACTATCAAATTTCGCACCTTAGTTACTTTAGTGCCCTTTTTGATGAGGGCAACATTGGTGTAAAACTCCTTGACTAAATGCTCATTAGCCTCCACCAATTTTAATGAGAATAATCCCAGCCAGCTCTCTCTCTGAACTGCCTCAGAACATTGGGGTTGTGAGGCAAGAGGTCCTTTGTAATGAATTTCCGCTCCGGTATCAACTTGCTCTCGAGCCAACATTCTCTGAACTTGTGGAAGGCCACTTCACTCACAAATCTATCTTGCCATGCTTCCGGTTTCCTAGTTCTCTCTAATCCTCCTACTTGGGGCTCACCCCCTCCTTCTTCTTCTGCGGAATGCTCACCGGATAGTGAAGCTGTAGGTGAGGTAGAATAGTCATTGTCACTTCTCGCATCTGAGTCCTCAGACGACTCAGAATACCTTTGTGCTGATGCTTGGGCAATAGGGGAGCCCAAAGGTGTATCTCTCAATCCTTTTCTCTCTGCTCAGTCAGCAACATACTCTGGCATGGATTGCGAGTCAGATGCCTCCCGGGAGGGCGCATACTCACTTCTCAAATGGGAAGCAGCTCTATCAATAGCTTTAATTGTCTTCTTGGTATCTTTGATATTTTTCCGGACTTGGGGAGTTAGTTTGATCATACCCTTTCCTTTACCCGGGGAGGACTCTCCTTCTCCTTGTTGTTTTCTACCACCGCCTCGTGATTGAACCATTGTCTGCAAGTGGAATTCAGCTTAAGTTTGTTAGTATCACATTATTAGGTGAATCAGTGAAGAGTAAGATTGCAGAAAGTTGAAGGCAGAATTGAAGAACAGCAAACTGCGGACCACACAAAATGAAGTGCGGCCGCAAAGAAGGTACTGCGGTTCGCATAAAATGTACCGCGGTCCACACTGAGGTGGTGTTCATACTACCCACTCTCTGATTACGGCCACCGCGGACCACGCAGACCACACAAAATGAAGTGCAACCACAAAGAAGCTACCGCAGACTGCACAAAATGCACCACGGTCCGCACTGAGGTGGGGTTCAGACTACCCACTCTCTGATTAAGACCACCGCGGACCGCACAAAATGGTGTTGCGGTCCGCATTAAGGCACCGCGGACCGCAAAAAATTTGTCGCGAACGCGATCCTTAACTTTAGACCTTTTTGAAGTTATACCATCGCAGTCCGCACAAAATGGTATTGCGGACCGCGGTGAGCAATGAACAATAATACTAACCTAGGGTTTCAAAAATTCGTCCCAATTTGAGCCTAAAATCACATATTATTTTCAAACTAATTAGCCCTAATTTAACCAGTATTAAGCAAACCCTATGCATTGATTGAAAGAAAAAGGAAGAAAAAGAAGAAAAACAATTATTTAAAAAGAAAATAACAAAGTTAAACAACTAAGAAAACAAAATTAAAATTACTAGATATGAGATGCAGTGTAGATGAATGAGATTTAGCAGGTGAAGTCAAGAAGTGTAGTGATGAACAGTGTTTTTGTCTATTAAGTGTACAGAGAGAGAAAAGTTCAAAATGAAGGTCTCAGACCCTATTTATAGAAAAAGGGACCTGGAGCCCACTTCACCTACCCACCGTGGACCGCACAAAATGGCACCGCGGTCCGCGATACTCAAAATCATGAAGCACTGGGGAGATGTCCACTGCGGACCGCAAGATATGCAATGCGGCCGTAGTGGTCCACCGCAGACCGCACAAATTGCATTGCGGCCGCGGTTGAAAACTTCAGAGAGCCCCTTTTCACTGTTAAATCACTCTGTGGACCGCACTAGAATGTTGCCCCCGCACTAAGGCCTTTGCGGCCGCACAAAATGCAATTCGGCCGCAGTGCAAACTTCAGAGAGTGCATTTTTCCCAACTTAGTCCTGCACTGCATCAAAACAATCCTATAACATCCCACAACCAGTTAGTCAAAAAGAAAATCCTATACTACAAAGAAAATCAAAGAAAAACAAAAAGAAAGACACATGGGTTGCCTCCCAAGAAGCGCCTGATTTAACGTCGCGGCACGACGCATGTTACCATGTTCAAAGGAATTTCATCAAAGCCACCACGTAGATATCTTCAAATTTTCCAAGATAATGCTTCACCCGGTGCCCATTCACACAAAAAATCTCCCCATTCTTGTTCTTGAGATCAAGAGCACCAAATGGTGTAACTAACATAACTTCAAACGGGCCACTCCACTTGGATTTGAGTTTTCCCGGGAAGAGACGAAGTCTAGACTTGAAAAGAAGCACCAAGTCTCCCACCTTGAACTCTCGGTCTTAGGCATATTTGTCATGGAGATACTTCATTTTCTCTTTGTACAAAGAGGAGCTAGTATATGCATGAAATCTGAACTCGTCTAGCTCATTGCGATGATCAACTCTGATATTTGCAGCTGTATCCCAATCCAAATTCAATTTCTTCAAAGCCCATAGTGCCTTATGATCCAATTCCACCGGAAGATGACAAGCCTTTCCATGACCAACCGGTAAGGAGACATACCGATTGGGGTCTTGAAGGCGGTCCGGTAAGCCCAAAGAGCATCATCAAGCTTCCGGGACCAATCAGTCCGATTAGCAGTCACTTTCTTGGCCAAAATATTCTTGATTTCACGATTAGACACTTCCACTTGTCCACTTTCTTGAGGATGGTACGGAGTGGACACCTTATGATTGACTCCATACTTGGTTAACAATGAATCAAAGGCCTTATTGCAAAAATGAGACCCTCCGTCACTGATGATGGCACGGGGTGTCCCAAATATTGTGAAAATATGCTTCTTCAGAAAACCAACCACACTTCGGGCCTCATTATTGGGCAAAGCCACGGCTTCAACCCATTTTGAAACATAGTCCACCGCCACGAGTATGTAAGTGTTTCCACATGAGCTAACAAAGGGCCCCATAAAATCAATGCCCCAAACATCGAAAATATTCACCTCAAGAATTGTAGTGAGAGGCATCTCATCTTTCTTGGATATGGCACCCATTCTTTGGCATTCATCACACCGCTTGACCAATTCACTAGCATCCTTGTACAAAGTAGGCCAAAAGAAAACACAACTTAACACCTTTGACGCGGTCCTTGCCCCTCCATGATGACCACCATAAGGTGAGGAGTGGCATGACTCAAGAATTGACATTTTCTCTTCTTCGGGCACACAACGCCGGATGAACCCATTATTGCACATCTTGAATAAGTACGGTTCATCCGAATAATAATCCATGCTATCCCGTCTAAGCTTCTTCCTTTGGTTAGAAGAGAGCTCAAACGGGACAACACCAGTGACAATGTAGTTGGCAATGTCTGCGAACCATGGCATTTCCTTCATAGTAACAGAGAGAAGTTGTTCATCTGGGAAGCTATTATCAATCTCAAACCAAACGGGAGAGATGGATGGTAACTTGGTTCTCACTCCCCTTTCTATCAATGATCTCCAAATCAAACTCTTGAAACAATAACACTGTAACGACCCGACCGGTCGTTTTACGTATTAAGATCCCGTTACCCTAAATGAAACCTTCCATAGAGGCTATTCGTGCTTTATGACTTGCGGGGACGGGTGGTTCATGATTCGGGAATGGTTTGAGTGTTTTAGGAACACTTGGTTCCTTAAGGTTGGCCTATTTGGCCAAGTTTGACTTCGGTCAATATTTTGAGCAAACGACCTCAGAATCAAGTTTTGACAGCTCCAGTAGCTTCGTATGAGGATTTCGGACTTGGGCGTATGTTCGGAACAGGGTTTCGATAACCTGGGAGCATTTCGGTGCCCGAAATGGAAATCAAGATTTCCTTAAGTTTGAAATTTGGATTGGAACGTGATTTTATGCTACCGAGGTCCGATCGGAATTTCGGGATCGGGAATAGTTTCGATATGTCATTTATGACTTTTCTGCAAAATTTGAAGTCATTCTGAGTTGTATAGCTCGGTTCGGCACATCGATATAGAATTCAAGAAAAGCTAAGTTCTTAAGTTATAAATTCAGGGGGGGTTTGGAGGGTGATTTTGAGTTTTAGCATTCTTTTGAGTGTTCCGTGGGCTCGAGCAAGTCCGTATAATGATTTGGGACTTGTTGGTATATTTGGACGGGGGCTGGGGTGGGCCCAGGTGCCTCCCGGATCCCGCACGAGGCCAAAAACCAGCTAAAAACATTGCTGATGCAGCTGTCGCTGGTGTGACCGCAGGTGCGGTTGCCAAGCCTCGTATGTACGCAACTTCCGTAGGTACGGACATTTTTCCGCAGGAGCGAGAACGCAAGTGCGACCCCCAACTCCGCAGGTGTGAACCCAGCTCCCCCGGCCATTTTCCGCAGGTGCGGCTATTTCCTCGCAGGTGCGGGACCGCAGGTGCAGTCCCAGGGTCACAGGTGTAGAAACCCCTATAGGCAACCTGTATTTAAATGTCAAAACTCGGGTTTTCTTCATTCACACTCATTCCAACCTCCATTGAAGGGTTCTAAGAGCTTGAGAAAACCATTCCTCGACCCACTTCCAGTAGAGGTAAGTAATTTCACTCTATTTCAGTACTTTAATTCATGAATTGTCAAGGGAATTAGCTAGATTTTTGTTGTGAATTCAAGTAAAAGTTGCATAATTACGATCCTTAGGCTACGGGTGAGTGATCCCTTCGCGAATTTTCGGAATCCGAGCGCGTGGGCCCGGGGTTGAAATTCCAAAATCCTTCAAAAATGGTGAATTTGGGTTAATAGCTTAATCCTTCTTCCTTGGACATGAATTTATGTAATTCTTCTATATTTGGCTAGTTGCGAGCCGTCGAGGGGAGATTTCGGAGTTTCGGGCACATCCTTGATCCGAGGGGTGATTTCGTCACGAGGTGAGTCTCCTTTCCAACCTTGTAAGGGGGAAATGTCTCCATAGGTTCCTTATTTGTTATGTATACATGTTGTGTGGGGCCGCGTACGTACCAAGTAACGAGAGTCCGTACGTGGCGACTATATTGCTATGTCAAGTAGCTTTAGGACTCACGAGCATGCCTCTATGTGCCTTATTTGTACCTTGTATGTATTGTAAGTTGTGATAGTTGTTGAGATGACATGGAAAGGTGAAATATTATGATTTCAATCCCAGTTGGCTACAATGGTATTGGCACAGTCCTGTTGAGTTCACTGTTGAGTCGGTACACACATGTACCTTTATATGTATATGCACTTATTATTGAATCAGCACATGAGTCACAGGCATGATGCACGATCGTGGGTAGCTTATCATTATCGATTCAGCACACGAGTCGCAGGCATGATGCGCGATCGTGGGTAGCTTATCATTATCGAGTCAGCACACGAGTCACAGGCATGATGCACGATCGTGGGTAGCTTATCATTATCGAGGCAGCACACGAGTCGCAGGCATGATGCGCGATCGTGGGTAGCTTATCATTATCGAGGCAGCACACGAGTCGCAGGCATGATGCGCGATCGTGGGTAGCTTATCATTATCGAGTCAGCACACGAGTCGCAAGTATGATGTGCGATCGTGGGTAGCTTATCATTATCGAGTCAGCACACGAGTCGCAGGTATGAGGCGCGATCGTGGGTCAGCTTATTACTATTGAGTTAGCACGCGAGTCTCATGCATGATTCGCGATCGTCGGTTAGCTTATGACCTCAGCACTTATGACCACCCTTATGACTCCGGCCGGTTGTCTTGTTCTGGTATCGTATTATCACTTGATTCTGAGTCACTTATAGTGGGATTAACGGTATTGTGTAAACAGAGGATTTGGCACTTGTAGATCATTTTCAGTTGTTACTTGGATTACATTATTTGCTTATGTACTTGTTGATTCCTGCTTCACATGCCTAATGCTTTAGCCATATCCCTTTTTATATCATATTGCTTGACCTTAGTGAGTATCTAGTCGACCTCTCATCACTACTCCTTCGAGTCAAGACGGGATACTCACTGGGTACATGTTTATTTATGTACTCATGCTGCACTTCTTCTTCTTCTTCTGTACTTTATTGTACAGGCACGGAGGCTGGTACATCTGATTATCAGGCCGGTGCTAGATGCTGATTTGTGTGATTAGACTTCACGGTGAGTTGCTCTTCCTGGCAACCTCCTAGCAGCACCCTGAAGTTCCTTTTGTTATTTCCCCCGTCTATTTCATACAGACTGTGGATTTCTATCTATATGTATCTTGCATATTCTGATAGTTGCCCGTGACACTTCTGACACTAGTTCCTAGCACACACGTAGTGTATATTTTGGGTTTTGGGCTGTATATTCATACATATGCTTTATTTTGGCCATGCATTGTTATGATTTCATTTTCATATCAAGCTGTCATCATGTTTAATTGTTTTAAATTGGTAAATATTGACTTGTTTAATCAAATGGGAAGGGTAACATCTGGTGTAATTCATATTAGCTTGCCTAACCCTGCTGTTGGGTGCCATCGCGACCTGTATTAGGATTTGGGTCGTGACAACGTGGTATCAGAGCTTTACGTTCACGTAGTCTCACGAGTCACGGGCAGACCTAGTAGAGTCTTGCGGATCGGTACAGAGACGTTTGTACTTATCTTCAGGAGGCTATAGGGTGTTAAGAAACTCTTCTTTGTTCATATCTTATCGTGCAACCAATGATGTACTCAAATTTGATCTTCTACTCTCTCATAGATGGTGAGGACGCGTGCTTCTCATGTTCCTGATCCGGGAGAGGCTTCTACCCCCGCGCTCGAAGCCGTGGTAGGGGCAGGGGTAGGTCACCTGCTCGAGGCAGGGGACGAGGGCGTCCCAGAGTTGTACCAGTTGCACCACTTGAGGATCCTATTATCGAGGAGCGGGATGAGTTGCATCCCGTTGCTCCTACTCCAGTGGACTTTATGACGGTGCCAGGCTTCCAGAAGGTCATGGGCCGCATGTTGAGATTCATGGACGCCACGTCCCAGGCAGGCGTACTTCCAGCAGATCCTGCCACTTCCCAGGCGGGAAGGGGATTTCAGACCCCTACCGCTCAGGCCACCGGACATGCAACATCACATCACACTCCGGGTACACCGCCTGTGGGTGGCGTTCAGCCTATAGTAGCACAGCCAGATCCCAGGCCAGTTGCAGAGGGCAACCAATAGAAGATGTTAGATAGATGGACCCGGCTTCGCCCTCCAGTCTTTGGGGGTGAGCAGGGCGAGGATGCCCAGGATTTCATTGACATGTGCAGGGACAGATTACACAACATGAGGATATTGGAGTCGCATGGGGTAGACTTCACTACATTTCAGCTTGAGGGTCGAGCTCGCCGCTGGTGGAAGTCATATGTTCTTAGCAGGCCAGCGGATCTTCTCCTGTCACGTGGAGTCAGTTTACTCAACTATTTCTAGATAGATACATTCCGCCGTCTGACAGGGAGGAGCTTCGGGGTCAGTTTGAGCGGTTAGAGCAGGGGCAGATATCCGTGACGGATTATGAGGCAAGGTTTTCAGAGTTATCCCGCCATGCTCTAATGATATTGCCCACTGATGTCGAGAGGGTGCGGCGGTTCATGGCAGGCTTACATCCCGGTATCAGGACCTCTTTGTCCAGAGAGGTAGAGATGGGTACCCCGTACCAGCTTGTAGTCGAGATAGCTCGACGGGTTGAGGGTTACCGACTAAGGAGCAGAGAGCAGGGTCTGCAGGGTCAGCAGGACAAGAGGGCCAAATCCTCAGGTGACTTCAGGGGCGCTCCAGCTAGGGGCAGGGGTCAGTTCGGAGGCGATCAGTTCAGTAGGCCTTCATATACAACACCTCCACTACCTCCCAGGGGTGTTCTAGTGAGGCCTCAGTTCTGCTCCATGCCAGAGCGCTCCTACCATTCTCCAGCCATCCACAATTCATCTAGTGGTTACTCCAGCCGTCAGAGATCCTCCAGTTCCTATTTCAGTGCTGTGTTAGATGATTCTCATCGCATTCCGTCCATTCGGGATTCTTACTCCACAGGACAACAGGATATGTCACATTTGAGATGCTACGTGTGTGGGGACTTAGGCCACGTGAGGAGGGATTGCCCCCACTATCGGGGCAAGGCCGTGTAGTAGAGTCACTAGCCTATGATTTCAGCACCAGCAATTCGACCACTTAGGGGTGGGGGTCAGGTTGGCAGGGGCCGTCCTAGAGGTGGAGGCCAGTTAGGAGGGGGTCAGTCAGCTCCAGCCTGTTCTGGGGGAGCTCGGTCTACAGGTGCTACAGCCAGATTCTATGCTATTCCGGCCAGATCAGACGCAGTGGCCTCAGACGCCGTGATTACAGGTATTATTTCAATCTGTGGTAGGGAGGCTTCAGTGTTATTTGATCTAGGGTCTACATACTCATATGTTTCCTCATTATTTGCTCATTTTTTGTATGTTCCTCGTGAGTCCTTGGGTTCTCCTTTGTATGTGTCCACTCTTGTGGGCGATTCTGTGGTAGTAGACAGGGTCTACCGATCTTGTGTGATTACCTTCTGTGGGCTTGAGACCAGAGCTAACCTGTTATTGCTCGATATAGTTGATTTCGAGGTTAATTTGGGCATGGATTGGCTATCTCCTTATCATGCTGTGTTGGATTGCCATGCCAAGACAGTTACATTATCCATGCCTGAGTCACCGAGGTTAGAGTGGAGGGGTTCTTCAGTTAGTGCATTTAGTCAGGTCATTTCCTATATGAAGGCTCGACACATGGTCGAGAAGGGTTGCTTGGCTTACCTCGCTTTTGTGCGGGACACCACCGCTGAGTCTCCTACCATTGATACAGTGCCTGTTGTTCGAGAGTTTCCAGATGTGTTCCCTTCAGATCTTCCAGGCATGCCTCCAAATCGAGATATAGTATTGATTTGGCTCCAGATACTCAGCTTATTTCCATTCCCCTTATCGTGTGGCTCCTAAGGAGATAAAGGAGTTGAAGGAGCAGCTTGAGGAGTTGTTGGCCAAGGGGTTCATCAGGACGAGTGTGTCACCGTGGGGTGCTCCGGTCTTATTTGTGAAGAAGAAGGATGGGTCTATGCAGATGTGCATTGACTATCGTCAGTTGAATAAGGTGACCATCAAGAACAAGTATCCTCTGCCGCGCATTGATGATTTGTTTGACCAGTTGCAGGGTTCTCGGGTGTTTTCTAAGATTGATCTAGGATTGGGTTATCACCAGTTGAAGATTCGGGCTCCTGATGTTCCGAAGACTGCATTTCGCACCAGATATGGCCATTATGAGTTTCTAGTGATGTCCTTCGGCTTGACTAATGCCCCAACAACATTTATGGACTTGATGAATAGGGTGTTCAGGCCGTTTATCGACTCATTCGTTATTATTTTCATTGATGATATACTGATCTACTCAAGCCTTGGTGAGCACGAGCAGCATTTGAGAGTTGTGCTTCAGGCCTTGCGAGAGCAGAAGCTATATGCTAAGTTCTCCAAGTGTGAGTTTTGGTTTGAGTCGGTGGCATTTCTAGGGCATGTGGTATCCGGAGAGGGTATCAAGGTTGATTCGCAAAAGATTGAGGCAATTCAGAGTTGGCCGCGTCCTACTTCAGCTTCAGAGATCAGGAGTTTTCTGGGTCTAGCAGGCTATTATCGACGGTTTGTGGAGGGATTCTCTTCTATTGCAGCTCCATTGACTAGATTGACTCAGAAGAATGCCCCGTTTTGATGGTCCGACGAGTGTGAGGCGAGCTTTCAGAAGCTCAAGTCAGCATTGACCTCAGCACCAGTTCTATCATTGCCTTCTAAGTCTGGGATGTATACTGTATATTGCGACTTCACGCGTCGGGTTAGGATGTGTGTTGATGCAGGATGGCAGAGTTATTGCTTATGCTTCTCGCCAGCTGAAGGTTCATGAAACGAATTATCCGGTGCACGACTTAGAGTTGGCGGCGATTGTTCATGCTTTGAAGATTTGGCGGCACTATTTGTATGGTGTGTCATGTGAGGTCTACACTGACCACTGCAGTTTACAACATTTGTTTAAGCAGAGGGACCTTAATTTGAGGCAGCAGAGATGGCTCGAATTGTTAAAAGACTATGATCTCATTATTCTGTATCACCCGAGCAAGGCGAATGTAGTAGCAGATGCTTTGAGCAGGAGGGCAGCGAGTATGGGTAGCTTGGCCTACATTGCAGCTGAGGAGAGACCTTTAGCCTTGGACATTCAGTCCTTGGCCAATCGCCTTGTGAGATTGGACCTTTCGGAGCCTCGTCGAGTTTTGGCTCATCTAGTTTTTCAGTCTTCATTGTTGGGGGAGAATAAGGCTCGACAATTTGATGATCCATGTCTTGCAGAGCTTCGGGATACGGTGGTCCAGGGTAGGGCCAAGGAGGTTACCTTGGACGAGGGTGGTGTTATGAGACTCCAAGGCCGATTGTGTGTTCCTGATATTGATGGCCTGAGGGAGAGGATTCTAGCAGAGGTGCACAGTTCTCGGTATTCTGTTCATCCAGGAGCGACGAAGATGTATCGTGACTTGAAGCAACATTACTGGTGGAGGCGGATGAAGAAAGATATAGTGCAATATGTGGCTAGGTGTCTCAATTTTCAGCAGGTCAAGTACAAGCACCAAAGGCTAGGAGGCTTGTTTCAGCAGATGCCCATTCCTAAGTGGAAATGGGAGCGCATCACCATGGACTTCGTGGTTTGGTTGCCTTGGACTTTGCGTAAGGTTGACGTGATTTGGGTCATTATGGGTAGATTGACCAAATCGGCGCATTTTATTACTGTGGCTACTACTTATACTACAGAGAGGCTGGCTCAAATTTATATTCGAGAGATAGTCCGGTTGCACAGTGTGTCGGTGTCCATTATATCAGATCGAGGTCCTCAGTTCACTTCGCACTTCTTGAGAGCTTTGCACAGTGAGATGGGCACTTAGATAGACCTCAGTTCAGCATTTCACCCTCAGACTGATAGCCAGTCAGAGCGTACAGTTCATATTTTAGAGGATATGCTCAGGGCTTGTGTGATTGATTTTGGCGGTCAGTGGGACCAATTCTTGCCTTTGGCGGAGTTTGCATACAATAACAGTTATCAGTCCAGCATCGAGATGGCTCCATTTGAGGCTTTATATGGTCGGCGATGGCATTCTCCTATCGGGTGGTTTGAGCCTGGCGAGGCCAAATTATATGGCACAGATCTGGTGAGAGATGCTTTGGATAGGGTGAAGATTATTCAGGAGAGACTCCGCACAGCTCAGTCCAAACAGAAGAGTTACGCAGATCAACGGGCGCGTGATGTAGCATTTATGGAGGGAGATAAGGTTATGCTGAAGGTTTCGCCGATGAAGGGTATCATGAGATTCGGGAGGAAGGGCAAGCTGATCCCCAGGTTTATAGGTCCAATCGAGGTGTTGAGGCGAGTCGGAGAGGTCGCTTATGATCTTGCTTTACCTCCAGCCTTATCAGGAGTTCATCTGGCTTTCCACGTATCCATGCTTCGGAGGTATCACGCTGACTTCTCTCACGTAGTTGATTACAACACGATTCAGTTAGATGAGAAGTTGGGCTACTAGGAGGATCCAGTAGCGATTATTAATAGACAGGACCGCCAGTTGAGGTCCAAGACAATTTCTGCGGTTAAGGTTCGGTGGATAGGCCAACCAGTTGAGGAGGCGATTTGGGAGTCCGAGGAGGACATGCGGAGCAGATATCCATAGCTATTCAGCACTCCATGTACGATTATAGACCCGTTCGAGGACGAACGTTTGTTTAAGAGGGGAGAATGTAACGACCTGACCGGTCATTTTGCGTATTAGGATGTCGTTCCCTTAAATGAAACCTTCCATAGCGGCTATTCGTGCTTTATGACTTGCGGGGATGGGTGGTTCAGGATTCAGGAATGGTTTAAGTGCTTTAGGAACACTTGGTTTCTTAAGGTTGGCCTATTTGGCCAAGTTTGACTTCGGTCAACATTTTGAGCAAACGACCTCGGAATCAAGTTCTGACAGCTCCAGTAGCTTCGTATGATGATTTCAGACTTGGGCGTATGTTCGAAACGGGTTTTCGATGACCCGGGAGCATTTCAGCGCCCGAAATGGAAATCAGGATTTCTTTAAGTTTGAAATTTGGATTGGAATGTGATTTTATGCTACCGAGGTACGAACGGAATTTCACAGCCGGGAATAGCTCCGATATGTCGTTTATGACTTGTCTGTATAGGTCGGTTTGGCGCGTCGTTATAGAATTCAAGAAAAGCTAAGTTCTTAAGTTATAAATTCAAGGGGGTTTGGAGGGTGATTTTGAGTTTTAGCGTTGTTATGAGTGTTCCGTGGGCTCGAGCAAGTCCGTATAATGATTTGGGTCTTGTTGATATATTTGGACGGGGGCTCGGGTGGGCCCAGGTACCTCCCGGACCCCACACGAGGCCAAAAACCAGCTAAAAACACTGCTGGTGCAGCTGTAGCTGGTGTGACCGCAGGTACGGTTGCCCAGCCGCAGGTGCAGGACCTCTCCTGCGGTCCTAGCCTCGCAGGTGCGCAACTTCCGCAGGTGCGGACCTTTTTCCGTAGTAGCAGGACTGCAGGTGCGACCCCCAACTCCGCAGGTGCGAACCCAGCTTCCCCGACCATTTTCCGCAGGTGCGGCCATTTCCTCGCAGGTGCAGGACCGCAGGTGCGGTCCCAAGGTCGCAGGTGCGGTCCCAGGGTCGCAGGTGCAGAAACCCCTGTAGGCAGCTTGTATTTAAATGTCAAAACTCGGGTTTTCTTCATTCACACTCATTCCAACCTCCATTGAAGAGTTCTAAGAGCTTGAGAAAACCATTCCTCAACCCACTTCCAGTAGAGGTAAGTAATTTCACTCTATTTCAGTAGATTAATTCATGAATTGTCAAGGGAATTAACTATTAAATCTTAGAAAAATCTAGGTTTTGAGTAGTACATGGGATATTTTGAGAATTTGGTGAATTATCCAGATTGTTGTTGTGAATTCAAGTAAAAGTTGCATAATTACGATCCTTAGGCTACGGGTGAGTGATCCCTTCGCGAATTTTCAGAATCCGAGTGCGTGGGCCCGGGGTTGAAATTCCAAAATCCTTCAAGAATGGTGAATTTGGGTTAATAGCTTAATCCTTCTTCCTTGGACATGAATTTATGTAATTCTTCTATATTTGGCTAGTTGTGAGCCGTCGAGGGGAGATTTCGGAGTTTCAGGCACATCCTTGATCCGAGGGGTGATTTCGTCACGAGGTGAGTCTCCTTTCCAACCTTGTAAGGGGGAAAATGTCTCCATAGGTTCCTTATTTGTTATGTATACATGTTGTGTGGGGCCGCGTACGTACCAAGTGACGAGAGTCCGTACGTGCCGACTATATTGCTATGTCGGGTAGCTTTAGGACTCACGAGCATGCCTCTATGTGCCTTATTTGTACCTTGTATGTATTGTAAGTTGTGATAGTTGTTGAGATGACATGGAAAGGTAAAATATTATGATTTCAATACCAGTTGGCTACAGTGGTATTGGCACAGTCCTGTTGAGTTCACTGTTGAGTCGGTACACACATGTACCTTTATATGTATATGCACTTATTATCGAGTCAGCACACGAGTCACAGGCATGATGCGCGATCGTGGGTAGCTTATCATTATCGAGTCAGCACACGAGTCGCAGGAATGATGCGCGATCGTGGGTAGCTTATCATTATCGAGTCAGCACACGAGTCACATGCATGATGCACGATCGTAGGTAGCTTATCATTATCGAGTCAGCACACGAGTCGCAGGTATGATGCGCGATCATAGGTAGCTTATCATTATCGAGTCAGCACACGAGTCGCAAGTATGATGCACGATCCTGGGTCAGCTTATTACTATTGAGTCAGCACGCGAGTCGCAGGTATGATGTGCGATCGTGGGTTAACTTATGACCTCAGTCCTTATGACCACCCTTATGACTCCGGCCGGTTGTCTTGTTATGGTATCGTATTATCACTTGAGTCTGAGTCACTTATAGTGGGATTGACAGGTATTGTGTAAACGGAGGATTTGGCACTTGCAGATCATTTTCAGTTGTTACTTGGATTACATTATTTGCTTATGTACTTGTTGATTCCTGCTTCACATGCCTAATGCTTTAGCCATATCCCTTTTTATATCATATTGCTGGACCTTAGTGAGTATCTAGTCGACCTCTCGTCACTACTCCTTCGAGTTTAGACGGGATACTCACTGGGCACATGTTTATTTATGTACTCATGCTGCACTTCTTCTTCTTCTGTACTTTATTGTACAGGTCTGGAGGCTGGTACATCTGATTATCAGGCCGATGCTAGATACTGATTTGTGTGATTAGATTTCTCGGTGAGCTGCTCTTCCTGGCGACCTCCTAGCAGTACCCTGAAGTTCCTTTTGTTATTTTACCCGTCTATTTCATCCAGACTGTGGATTTGTATCTATATGTATCTTGTATATTCTGATAGTTGCCCGTGACACTTCTGACACTAGTTCCTAGCACACACGTAGTGTATATTTTGGGTTTTGGGCTGTATATTAACAAATATGCTTTACTTTGGCCATGTATTGTTATGATTTCATTTTCATATCAAGCTATCATCAGGTTTAATTGTTTTAAACTGGTAAATATTGACTTGTTTAATCAAATGGGAAGGGTAACATCTAGTGTAATTCATATTGGCTTTCCTAACCCCGCTGTTGGGCGCCATCGCGACCCACATTAGGACTTGGGTCGTGACAAACACCCACCGCATAAGTCTAGCCTTAGAATCCTTTTTCATCATGAGATACCGGAGCGCTACATGGTCGGTGTGAACTATGACCTCGGCACACATAAGATAAGAACGAAATTTCTCCATTCCAAAGACTATAGCCAACAACTATTTTTCGGTGACGGTGTAGTTTATTTGGGCGGAATTCATTTTCTTGCTTGCATAGTAAATGGGGTGAAAGATCTTGTTCACCCTTTGGCCCAAAATCGCACCCACCGCCACATCACTTGAATCACACATTATCTCAAAAGGAGAGCTCCAATCCGGCACAGAGATATATGGTGTGGTAGAACCCGGCATGCCCAAGAAAGCTATGGACTCCCTTTACCGAAGTTGGAGGTGGCAATTTCGAAATGAACTCAATCTTGGCCTTGTCAAATTCAATTCCATTCCTTGAGATTTTGTGGCCCAAAACTATCCCTTCTTCAACAATAAAATGGCATTTTTCCCAGTTGAGCACTAGGCTGGTTTCTTCACAACGAGCAAGGACTTTATCAAGATTGTTCAAGCATTCATCAAAGGAGTCCCCAACCACGCTGAAATCATCCATGAATACCTCTAGAAAGTCTTCAACCATGTCAGTGAAAATTTCCATCATGCACCGCTGAAATGTAGCGGGTGCATTGCACAATCCAAAAGGCATCCTGGAAAAAGCAAATGTCCCATAAGGACAAGTGAAGGTTGTCTTTTCTTGGTCCTCCGGAGCAATCAAGATTTGGTTATAGCCTGAATACCCGTCCAAGAAGCAATAGAAAGCTCTACCCGCAATTTCGTCAAGCATTTGGTCCAAGAAAGGCAATGGGAAGTGATCCTTGCGAGTCACCTTGTTCAATTTGCGGTAATCCATGCATACCCGCCAACCTGTGACTGTCCTTGTTGGGATAAGTTCGTTCTTGTCATTTTGAACCACAGTCATACCACCCTTTTTTGGAACACATTGGACCGGAGAAGTCCAAGCACTATCCGAGATTGGGTAGACGACCCCTGCATCAAGCCACTTGATTATTTCTTTCTTCACAAGTTCTTGCATTGCTTCATTTAGCCTCCGTTGATGTTCTACGGAAGGCTTTGCTCCATCCTCGAGATTGATTTTGTGCATACAAAATGCGGGGCTTATTCTCCGAATATCAGCAAGTGTCCTTCCTATGGCCTTCTTATTCCTTTGGTTAGGCAAGATGAAAGTATAACAGGTAAAGTACGAGAAGGACCAAGAAATTCATACCTGAGGTGTTATGGAAGTTGCTTCAACTCCAATGTAGGTGGCTCTTCAATTGAAGGCTTTTTCGTAGGAGTTTTTCGATTCTCCAAATCCAAGGATAACTTTCGAGGACCATATGAATAACTTTCGAGGTACCCAACTCTCGTTGCACGGCTCTCCAAAACTGCAATGTAAACAACGTGCCCCGATCTGAAATGATGGACACTGGCACACCGTGAAGGCGAATAATCTCTCAAATGTAAATCTCAGCAAACCACTCTGAGGAATAAGTAGTACCAACGGGAATGAAGTGCGCGGACTTGGTCAGCCGATCCACAGTCACCCAAATAGCATCAAACTTCCTCGAAGTCCGTTGGAGCCCAACTACAAAATCCATGGTGATCCGCTCCTATTTCCACTCTAAAATCTCTAGCCTCCAAACCAATCCCCCCGATCTCTGATGCTCATACTTTACCTACTGACAATTAAGGCACCGAGCTACAAACCCCACTATATCCTTCTTAATTTTCCTCCACCAATAATGTTGCCTCAAGTCCCGGTACATCTTCGCGGCACCTGGATGAACGAAATACTGCAAACTGTGGACCTCCTCAAGAATCAACTCATGTTTCCCGTCTATATTAGTCGCACAAATCTGACCCTGCATCCTTAATACCCAATAATCCACAATAGTAAAATCTTTAGCATCACCGTGTCCTTAAGGATAAGCAAATGAGAGTCATCATATTGGCGCTCTCTAATGCGATCATATAAGTAAGACCGAGAAACCACACAAGTTAGAACCCAACGGGCTCCAAAACATCTAATCTCACGAACTGGTTGGCCAAGGCCTGAACATCAACTGCAAGCGATCTCTCCCTAACAGAAATGAATCCAAGGCTACCCATACTCTCTGCCTTTCTACTAAAGGAATCGGCTACCATATCGGCCTTCCCTGGATGATACAAAATAGTGATATCATAGTCCTTTAGAAGCTCTAACCATATCTGCTGCCTCAAATGTAGATCCGTCTATTTGAACAAATGCTGGAGACTCCGATCATTTGTAAACATCTCACAAGACACACCATAGATATAATGCCTCCAAATCTTCAATGCATGACAATGGCAGCTAACTCCAAATCGTGAACAAGGTAGATTTTCTCATGAGGCTGCAACTAAGGGGAAGCATAAGAAATCACTCTACCCTCCTACATTAATACATACCTAATATCGATCCAAGAAGCATCACAATATATTGTATAAGAGCCTGAAGCTGAAGGAAAAACTAGAACTGGAGTTGTGGTCAAGGTAGTCTAGAGCTTCTAAAATCTCTCCCCACACTCATCCGACCACCTGAAAATAGCACCCTTATGGGTCAATTTGTTCAATGGAGATGCAATAGACGAGAAACCCTCCACAAAGCGACGATAATAACCGGCCAAACTGAGAAATCTCTGAATCTCTGTAGCTAAGGACAATCTGGGCCAACTCTAAACCGTCTCTATCTTTTTTGGATCCATCTGAATCCCCTCACTGGACACCATGTTCCCCAAGAATGCAACTGAACTAAAAAAAACTCACACTTGGAAAACTTGGCATAAAGCTTCTCCTCACTCAACTGCTGCAACACAATCCTCAAATGCTGGGTATGCTCTTCTTGGCTACGAGAGTACACCAGGATATCATTAATGAACACTATGGCAAACGAGTCGAGATAAGGCTAGAACACACTGTTTATCAAGTGAATGAACGCTTCTTGGGCGTTGGTCAGCCCAAAAGACATCAGAAGGAACTTATAATGACCATAACGTGCCTTGAATGTTGTCTTTAGAATATCTGAGTCCCGAATCTTCAACTGGTGATACCTTGACCTCAAATAAATCTTGGAGAACACCCTCTCTCCCTAAACATGGTCAAATAGATCATCAATACTTGGAAAAGGATACTTGTTCTTGATTGTGACTTTGTTCAACTGCCTATAATCAATGCAATCCTCATAGTACCATCCTTCTTCTACTCAAACAGCACCGGAGTGCCCCAAGGTGACGCACCAAGCCTAATAAACCCCTTATAAAGGAATTCTTGAAGCTGCTCCTTCAATTTCTTCAACTCAACTGGTGTCATGTGATACAGTGGAATAGAAATGGGCTGAGTGATCGGCACCAAGTGTCGCGCCCCCTTTTTTCCCCTTTGCAGCGGAAGTCAGGGTTTTGACATTATTTGGGACAATTAATTTCCTTCTGGGAAAGGGGTATAAAAATTGAAGAGTCGCCACTTAACGGATTTAAGGTGTGTTAGGGAACCTATTGCAAATAACTCATATAAACCAATTTGCATTTCCAGATATTGGGTAAGGGCTTGAAATTACCTTGAGAGGAAGGTGTTAAGCACCCCTCGAGGTCGACAAAGGTGGGTCCCGGCCGAACTTAATTAAGCGAATTAGTCTTAAAGGAAAATAAAACAATTTAGACAAATACAAATTACTTTAAACAGGATTAAAGGGGTCCTAAGTTTAGTGATTAAACAAATAAAGCAGTCTAAGCACATATATGGATTTATTAAAGGAATAAGGTATGTCCTAAGTTTATTAGACTATAGGATCACATCTATGCAATACCCGGTAAACCTTTCTCAACTAAAGGGGTTACACATGACATTAGCGCACATGTCATCCTATCCTTTACTACCCAATTAACCTTCCCTTAGTGGTTATACAAGAGATTCTTGATTAAACGAACTCTATGCGTGCATTACCCGTCCCTTTCTTATGGCCCTGGAGGTGTTTAGGACCTCTAATTTAGGTAGTTCTAGACTCTCCTAAGGTGCTTAAAAGGAGAAAAATCTAAGCGACAATTAAAACAATTAGGATTGTCAGGCAAAATATCACTTAAGGGGTCTCATCTTTACCTCCACAAATAAACAAACAACAACACGTCTCAAACAACATGATTTAAGATTTCACAAATGTCCTAGATCATATCTAAGTGCGTAAACAAACAGAATATATGTAGCATTGTGTTAAATCAAGGAATGGAGACCTAATCAGTTTTCCTATTGATTTTAGGACTTTCTGATCTGGGCAGTTCACAAATAATTAAACAAAGCAAAGTATTACAATTTGCAAGATTTTAATTACCTACAGGCTTGCCTAGGTGTGGATCTGAGATACCCTATAAGCATGATATCTAATTGTAATCAGAGTTCTAATAATCGATTTTAAACAGACTGTTTGAGTTTATTATGTCTTACAAGCATGTTTGTCTGGGTGATGAGCATTACAGAACTGGTTTTATACCCATTTGCCTCTATAACATGATATCTAGGATTTGGGACTGCTTTTAAACTTACTCTTATAGACATGATAGTTACTGATTTTACACGATGTAGGTGTGGTATTAAAGCGAATGCCATAGAAGTCCTAAAGCATGGTTTCTAATGCACATAAGAGATGAACGTGTTTATTAGGCAAATTATAGCAGCTTAGTGACAGCATTTCTAAGTGGACATGATTATGCAGAAGTTTAGAAAACATAATTTTTCAGAACAAATGACATAAATGCGCCTATAAACATGTTTTCTAGTATGCCAAGCAATCCTAAGAGCATAATATATAATGCAAGCAAATAACCCTAAGAACATGATTTCTAATGCAAGCAATAGTCATAATAATCCTAAGGGCATGATTTCTACCCGGTTTCCCCACAAAAATCATATAAGAATCCCTCCCCTTTTACTAATTCCCCAATATCTGTTTACAAGGATTATTATTACAGATCATATAACAAATGAATTACAAAATAAACAAAGCTATGCTATAGGGAGCCTAAATAGGACCAAAGTAAACCTGGTAAGACCAGGCCTTCAAACGGTCCAAAGTGCCATAGTCACATAGTGTCCAAGAAGGAGTATCCTGGTGCGTCAAAGTTCCCAAGGGTCACAGGGACCCCGGGCAATGCTCACACCAAGATCCTTTTAAATGGAGAAGTGGTTATGTGCAGTGTGGAAGGGCTAGCCCCAGTGTATCAGAGTTCGGAGGAATCTCATGGATTCCTAGGAAGTACACACATTGGAGGGGAAAAATCTTAAGTAATCTAAGAGTAGGAGTGAGAGTGCTTGGCATAGTTGGAATAACATTAGGAAAATAGTATAGAAGTAAAACATTTAAGAGTGAAAAATACTTCAGGAGTGGAAACAGTTTGGGAAAACATATTAAGAGTGAAAACATTTTGAAAACATTATGAGGAAAGAAAGGTTCAATAAACAACAACACAGTCACAAAGCTTAATATTGCCCAGATTCAACTCAGTTTATTAATTAACTCTAGGTGAGGACAAGCAATTTTACAGATAGGGATCTGGGATTGGGAACACAGGAATTATAGACACACAAAATAGGATGAGATTTAGAGAATATTGAGTAACAGATACATGGAATAGGCAAGATTTTCTACAACAACCAAATTCACAATAACATACCGACCTAGAGTCTAGACAGGAACAACATAGGTTTAACAACCAGGTTTAATGCCAAAGTAGTTATGTTAACTAACATCAATAGACAGTAAAAAATAGAAACTAAGTGTAGGAATGGTCATGCTAGAGGGGGGCAGGGGTTTAACAGAATTGGTCATACCAATTGAAGTTAATGGACAAAAAAGATAAGAGCATGAAACATACAAATAAACATGTTGGTTTAATGAAGCAAACAGAAAAGACTGGAAACTTAAACATGAGTGACATGCTGATTAAAGCAATAAACATGGAAGTGTGAACATAATTATGCTGGTCAAACAGTAAACAGGAATGAATATAGCATTAAGTACATAAACAATTAGTCTAATGTAGAAAAAACATGGATATTGACATGAATAAAGCAACAGAGAATTATATAGGTTTAAACTTCATAGTAGAATGAATGGCATTAGAAGCAGAAACATACCACTTAAGGAAGCAAAGACAAATGGTAAAATAGGCAGGATTCAACAGTCTAGACTTGACTTTCAGCCGTCTAGACAAGCAATGAACACTAGTTGCAGAAAGAGAGATGAGAGAAAGTTTGTGTGTGTGTGTGTGTGTGTGTTTGAACTATTGTCCGTGTATTAAGAAGCAGAATGAGAGTGTATATATAACACTTAGGGAGTAGAACAAATAAGGTAAAGATAATCAAAGTTCAATCAATAAGAATCAATCAACCAATCACATAATCAATTTCTATAGGAAATCCGGAAAAGACCCCTTTCCTTGGGGATAGTCAATTAACGGTCATAACTGGGGGTTCTATTAAGGTAATGAATCAAAGTCATACCATATAAGGAGCCAGTAAAAATTCCCCAACTATACTGATAACTAATTAAGGCAAGCATAAATTGGTCAAGGTCACAAATAAGGAAACCAGCAAAATCCTAGCACACTGATTTTAACAGGGTAATTAATAGGAATCAATCAGTAAAAATCTTCAAAGAGTATTGATCATATAGGAAAGAATTATTCAAATTCCCTAAATAGAAATTAATTAAGTAAAACTTCACAAAAATACCGGATTTAACAAGAAAAACTGGTTCGAATCCTTAATACAAATCAATTAAGGCAAAAATCCCAAAATACTGGATTTAACAGGGAAAACATTTGAATCCCTAAATAGAATCAGTTAGTACAACTGATTCACAAAAATCAACATAATAAATGAAAAATAGAAGAAATCAGTGTAACCATTAGAAACATCTAGGGTTCGAGCATACATACGAAGATTAACCACATACGTAAAGAGATGAACAAATTAAACATTGAAAGTAGAAAATCTTTTGAAGAGGAGTCTAGGAAGAACCCTAGTTTTATAAAGAGTGAATAAAAATCGAAGCAGTTGATTAAAACCAAATATTTTCAAAGGAAAACAACCAATAACACTCGAATCACTTCAGATCTATAAAGATCTGAGAAGATTCGACAAGTAGTGAAACTAGGGTTTTTTAGAAATAGTATAGGTAAAAGAAAAACGGTCAAAAACCTATGGATTCATACTAAAACAAGAGGAAATCCATACTAACAAACAAAAATGGTCTTAGACAGGCTAGTAAGAAAGTTTCAAGCAAGGACAATTTGTATTTCATTGAGATCTTCTTAAGGACTCATGAAATCAAACAACCAAGGAGCGTAGCAAGCTGGTAATGATCGGAAAATGCACGAAAACTTAGGGTTAGGGGTGAGTTGAGAGAGAATTAGAGAGGTTCGGGAAATTGGTGACGACGGAATGAGAGAATGAGGGAGGGGTTAGGGTAGGTTAGGAATTAAAATGGTAAGTTTAATCGTGGACCGTTGATCTAAAAGATCAACGGTCATGATTAAAGGGGTTATTGGGTCGATTAGGTGCAGGTTGGGCCTGGGGTAGATTGCGATGATTTTAAAAGGGTTTTGGGTTAATATTTAGGGGTTAGGTCCGAACAATTAGAGAAATCAAAGAGGCTATTTGTTAAATACCCCATTTAATAGATAAAATAGATTTATAAAAATAATGAACATATTATAAAAAATAATTTTCATGCATTGAAATGCTTTTAAAATAATTACTCAATATTGTAAAAATACAACAAGCTATTTTCTGGTAAAATAATGTTATAATGCATGCATGGGCTATAATCGCAAAGTTATTGCAATTGTAACCCCAAAAATGTAAATGTGGCTACTTATGAAATAATTTAAGCTTAATACAAATATAAATAGCAAAATTAAGCAATGATATTGTTATAAAGTCATTTGTGATGCAATTAGTAATTATTTATATAAATAAAAATACTGGGATAAATTAATTAAAATCCATAAAAATGCAGAAATTATGAAAAAATATTAATTGATGCTAATGCATAATTGTGAAGGTATATATGCATTTTTGAAAATATTATAGGAAAAAATTGGGTATCAACACCAAGTCAATACCAAAGTCAATATCCGTGTTGGGCGGCATGCCCGACATGTCTATAGGAAACACATTCGAAAACTCTCGCACCACTGGAATAGAATCCATAGTAAGAATATCAACACCAATATTCCTCACAAAGGCCAAATAAGATAAACAACCCTTCCAAACCATCCGCTCGGCCTTCAAATATAAAATCGCTATACTGGGAACATAGTCTAGTGAACCTCTCTACTCAATCATTGCAACCCTGGTATCGCCAACGTCACGGTCTTAGAGTGACAATCTAGAACAACATGACATGGAGACAGCCAATCCATACCCAAAATCACACCATATTCCACCATACTAAGCAATAAGAGATCAACTCCAGTCTCCAATCCCCCAATAGACACTACACACGACCGATTTACACGGTCCACAATAATAGTATCGCCCACTAGTGTAGATAGTGCACCATGGCTGGATAATGCACCACGGTGAACTGGACGAGCCGTCTGAGAATGCCATTAAGGACGACTTCGGCCGTGGTGAAAGTGACCCCCACAAGGAACACTGCTGAAACCACTTGACACGAAGCCTCTTGACCTCCATCTTACCCCGCTTCTGACTACATACCATATCTATCTGTCGAGCAAGGTCGACCACCTCATAAAAAGTAGCACCAAATAGCCTCTCTCGAGTCATAAGCAGCCATAGCTGATATGTGAGGCCATCGATGAACCTCATAATCCTCTCCCTATATATGGGGGCCAACCAAAATCCATGACGATCCAACTTAAAAAACCTCATCTTGTAATGCGTCACAGACATGCCATTCTAACGTAACTGCTCAAACTATATGCGCAGCTCATCTCTGCGAGGATGTCACACGAACTTCTCCAAGAAGAGAACAGAGAACTCTTTCCATGTAAGTGGTGCTGCACCAACCGGCTTGAGCCTCTCACCATATGAAGGCAGCCCTAGAGAACTGAAAGTAGTAAACGCGACCCCACTAGTCTCCAGAATACCTACTGTACGAAGAATCCACAAACACTTGTCCAAGAAACCCTAGGAATCCTTCGACTCAGCACCGCTAAATGATGGAGGTTGAAGCCTCCCAAATATCAAAGGTCTCCTTTGCTCATCATCAACCATAACGGAGACAACCGGGGTCTGAGCAGCTGTAACCGGCTGGGCTGGTAGTACCCCCGGCGTTTGAAGTCCATGCATCACCTGCTCTACAGTACATGTAGTAGGGATATGAGTACCTCCCCCGACGTGAGAAGTGTGTAGTTTGGCCTAAGCCGAAGCCATCTGAGTAGGACCCGTGCAAATAGTCAATATCTAGGGCAAAGCCTCCTGTGGGTCTTGAATCACAATGGGCACATCGGGTTCCTGAGGCCCTACTGGCTCGGCCATATCTGGAACCTGCTCCTCAATTTGAGCAACTGGAGGATCTGCAGGTGTTGCCCTATGTCGCACCCCCTTTTTCCCCAAGCACTCCATTCGGGGCCGATTTAAAAGGGTTTATGGCATTGGTTGGGACAACTCGTTCCTTCTGGGAAGAGGGTTTGCATATTTGATGAGTCGCCACCTAACAATTTTTAATGTGCGTTAGGGCACCTATCAGAAGTTTATTTACCACTACGTTCGATAACCAGAGACAGGGTAAGGGCTTGAAATTATCCCAAGGGGAAGGTGTTAGGAACCCCTCAAGATCCACAAGTGTGGTTCCCGGCCAAATAGCTCTTTGTGAATTTTGTACAATTAGCAAATAAAAAAATATGGTTCAAATAATAGGGGATTTTAGTTTAAGTACACATATTTGAAAAACAGTTAGGCTATATTTTGAAAGGGATTGCAATCTAAGCACGTCCGTGAAAGTAAAGAGGTATCCTAAATTTATTTATAATATGGATCCCATCAATGCAATACCCCATATGACACTCCTCAAAGAGGGGCAACACGTGGTTTTAATGCACCAGTCATCATATCCATATCTACCCTTTCCTACCCTGTGAAGGTAACTAAAGCGAGTGTTGGTCTCGACCTCTATTGCATGTTGTTACCCGTCCCATTCTATCAGTCCCGGAGGAGTTTAGGACTCCTATCCTATAAGGGAGGTTCTAGGCAGACCCTTAGGTTTTAAAAGGTGAAAATACTAAGGCGACACATAATAAAACACACAGGACTTCAATTAAGGGGAGCATGGCAGACAATCAGAAGACCTAGGTATACCTCCAGACATAGTACACATAAACAACATGACTCATGCACAGTTAAGGTCCAAATTCAGGTTCAGATCGTAAGCATGGTTTCTAAGTAATAACTCAAAGACAGATTTTATTGCATAACTCAAAGAGGAAGTCCTAATAAGGCTTGCCTATCGGTTTTGAACATGTTAACAGTTGAACACTAATCATAGAAGACGGTTCTGGTTTTATTTCTTTATGGTTGATTACCTAAGGCTTGCCTAGGTGTGTAGCAATCATTCAAAGTTGATAACAACTTTAGGTTGTCATACCTAATAACATGCAGTTCTAGGTCTTGCAAATATTCAGTGATTTATTACCAGTTTATTAGAGCAGGAGGACTGTTTTATATGTTGTTAGCTTGTGATGACCCAAAAAGTCATCTTATGTAAATTTAATTATGACTGTGTTTCGAGGCCCCGAAATCCTCCGTCAATCTCACCTCGATGTGCGTGCGTAGCCTGGGCGCGTAGCCGAGAAGCCTTTATGTGGAAACTTGATAAAGAGTGGAATTTATGATAATTAATTAAATAAAGTTAACTTTGGTCAACATTTTTGGTAAACAGACCCGGATCCATGATCTGATGGTCCCGAAAGGTCCGTAAAAAAATACGGGACTTGAGCGTACGCCCGGAATCGAATTCCGAGGACCCAAGTCCGAGAAATGAATTTTTAAAGAAAGTTGTTTTCTGAAAATAATAAAGGCTTATGAAAATGAACCTTGATGTGAAACCTGTGCTGCCGGGCCCGTATTATGGGTCTGGAGCCCAGAACATGTTCAATATGTGTTATTTAAGTTATATGTGAAATTTGGTAAGAAACGGACTTGATTTGACGGGTTTCGGATCAAAATGGGAAATTTAGAGTTAGTGAAGTTTTGAGAATTTTCATAGAACTTGAAATTTGGCTTGGAATGTGATTTTATGCTACCGAGGTCCGAATGCAATTCCGAGACCGGAAATAGTTCCGTTATGTCATTTGTGACTTGTCTGCAAAATTTGAAGTCATTCCGAGTAGTATAGACCCGTTCGACGCATTGAAGTGAATTCTAGAATTTCTTAAGTTCTTAAGTTGATTCAATTTGATTTTGGGGTTGAATTTTGAGTTTCGTTGTTGTTTTTCATGTTCCGGAAGTTTGAGCGAGTCCGTATCATGAATACAGACTTGTTGGTGTCTTTGAAAAAGGTCCCTAGGGGCTCGGGTGAGTTTCGGACCCCTCGGAGTTAATTCCAAAACACCATAATTTTTCTATCTGGTTTTCTTCAATGTGTTTGCAGGAAATCAGCTCCGATCGCACAAGAGGTTGGACCTGGGGTGGGAAATGACCTGTGCTATCGCACAGGTCTATCCGCGACCGCACAGGGTATGTCTTGACTGGCCCCTTTTTGTTCTCCGCGATCGCAGCCCTCACCCCCGCGATCGCACAAAGCTGCCTACCCCCCTGCCTGCTACTCTCTACGATCGCCAGCCTTTAGCTGCGATCGCACTGTGCTTCTTGAGGGCCCTGGGCAATTGCCCTATGCGAACGCACTGGCCCAGCTGCGATCGCATAGTACAAGCAGCTGGGTAGTGTATTTTAATATGGGATCCAGCCCATTTTTCCTCCATTGTCATCTTCTTCCTCAAGGTTTTGAGAGCAATTCAAGAGGGTGTTCCACCATAGCCATCAAGGTAAGTTAATTCCTTAGTTTTCATGATTTTACCATCAATTCCTAATGAAATTCCCTTCTAATTATCCTAAAAATTCATAGAAAGTGATAGAAATTTAGGGATTTTGGGAATTTATGAATTACTCATTTTTGCCATGAATTCTAGCAAGGACTTGCATAATTATGATCCATATACTCCGGGTAATTGATTCCTTCAAGAATTTTCGAAATCCGAACATGTGGGTCCGGGGTCGAAATTCCAAAAACCTTCAAGAATGCTTAATTTTAGGAATTCTTGTTAATTCTCCTTCTTGGAACTGAAATTGAATCAATTATACCATGTTTGGCTAGTTGTGAGCCGTCGAGAGTAGATTTCGGAGATTCGGGCGCATCCTTGATCCGAGGGGTGATATCGTTACGAGGTGAGTTTCCTTTCTAACCTTGTAAGAGGGAACTGTCTCCATAGGTATTCTATGTGTTGTATGTAATTGTTTTGGGGGCTACGTGCGTACCACGTGATGAGAGTCCGTACGTAGCGACTACATGTGTTATGTCCGGGTAGTTTAGGACAACAGCATGCCTTGTATTCTGCCTTGAAATGACTTCTATGTTATAAATTCTTGCTTGATATATCATTGTTATCCCTGAGTATTTCATTGATTAAGTATTTGGAAAGATTTGATAAGTGGAGTAGACTTGATGTTTGTGTGCGGATGTTGTCGCTTTGCCATTTACATCCCGCGAGCGAAATGTAAATCTTCCTTCACTCTTAGGGGAGCGGGTCGTACGCCACGGCGGATTCTATTGTGCACTCTTGGTACGGGACGGTCGATCCCCGGCAGTGCACCATGATTTAATTAAGAATGCACTCTTGGTATGGGTCGGTCGATCCCCGACAGTGCATGGACGAAGTTACACTATGATATGATTACATTGATAGACGCACTCTTGGTACGGGCCGGTCGATCCCCGACAGTGCATAGCTATTCTTCACTATGATATGATATGATTACATTGATAGACGCACTCTTGGTACGGGCCGGTCGATCCCCGACAGTGCATATGCATGATTATTGGTAGGCATGCACTCTTGGTACGGGCCGGTCGATCCCCGGCAGTGCATATCTGTTCTTCCTTATAACTCTAGCATGTTGCCTTACCCTTGTGTGCGCATGACTATTTGGTGTTGTTTCCTAATTTATGATTTAAGGCAGTATTGGGAAGAAGAGAAAGTGGAAATTGTCATTTGCTTTCAGTACTTACTTGAAAACCTTGTATTGTGATATACTGCTTACATGTCTAGTGCTTTCCTTATATTCTGCTTTATGTTAACTGTTGGACCTTAGTGAGTATCGAGTCGACCTCTCGTCACTACTTCTTCGAGATTAGACGGGATACTCACTGGGTACATATTCATTTATGTACTCATGCTGCACTTTCTTTTCTTTTCTGTACTTGACTGTACAAGTCCGGAGGCTGGTACGTCTGATTATAAGGCCGGTGCTAGATATTGATAGTGTAGTCATACTTCATGATGAGCTGCTTTCCCGATGACTTCCTAGCATCACCCTGGAGTTTCTTTTGCTATACTCTCTGTCTATTTCATTCAGACTGAGACTCTGTATATATTGTAGTCATTGTATATTCAGTAGTTGCCCGTGACACTCGTTACACTAGTTCCTGGCACACATGCAGTTGGATTTTGGGTTTGGGCTGTGTATCTATTTATGTGTTTCGGTTTGGCCCTGTGCCTTTATATTTTTATGATGTTTATGCCGTATCATGCTAGCATTATGTTAATTGTTTAAAATTTGTAATTTCCGACATGTTTAGATCAGACGGGCAAGGGGATATCATCTAGTGTTTCTATATTGGCTTTCCTAACCCCGTTGTTGGGCGCCATCGCGACCCGAATTAGGATTTGGGTCGTGACAACGCTAAAGCAGGATTTTTAAGTATGTATCATGGTGAGCACATGAACAACACATTTATCCTAAGGCGGGATTTCTAAATGCACAGTTTCAGAATAAACATAAATGATAGTTTTCAATGTCATTTACCTAGAAACAGGATTTCTAAGATGAGACATGATTTTGTTAACATTATTCATTCCAGGACAGGATTCCTAAATGAAGTTTCAGGACAGGTTCATATGGCAGAGTCATATGATAACAATTGTTTTGTTGGGTATTATTTACCCTATAGACATGATTTCTAAATTCATGCAGTAAATAATAACATGCTGAAAGAAAACAGTATGAATTAGCCTAAGTTGCATGATATCTAATGCATGACATGCTTGGCATGTTGTACCTAAACATGGAAACTATTGCGCATAGAGAAAATAAACCTAAAAACAGGATCTCTACCCTTGATTATACTACAACATGCACATCACCCACCCATTTTCACTATTCGTCCCCATAGTTGTTTTACAATAATTATTACAGACCTCTGAATAGGAATTACATAATTAAAATAGAATAAAATAAGAAGTTTACTATATGGGGCCTACATAATAGGCCCAGATCTCCATGTCCTCAATGCCAGGTACTGTTTCACAGCCTTTTCACAATCCGGGTGTGTCAGAGTTCCCTAAGGACCCCAAGGGATCCTGGGCAGTGCTCACACCCAGATTTCATAGCCAAGATAGAGTAAGTGTAGTGTGGAAAGGCCAGCTCTTGTGTGTCAAAGTTCAGAGGGAGCTCAAGGGTCCCAAGGCAATGCTCACAAAAAAGGGGCAGAACTTAGGGGGGTCTAAGAGTAGAGTGAGAGTGCTTGATATATTTTGAAAACCTTGAGTATGTAAACAGTTTTGGAAAAGAGATCTAATGGAAACAGCTTTGTAACATTGTCTTAGTAAAGCAGCTTGAAAAGAGCAGGGTAATCAACAAGCAACAAACCAACCTTAGAACCCAAACTGGTCCAGCATCACACATGGAACAAAGAACCAAGACAGGTTCAGCACCACAAACCTTCACACATGGTTATTAAGGATTGGGGACATATAGGGCACATGATGACAAACATGTAGTAGGCATCATAAAATCAGAAGTTCATAAGGATTCAGGGGATTGGGGGATACAGTAGGGTATAGGATCATGCTAACATAACAGTACCAAATAGTTCAAGACAGTAGGATACATTCTAATCAAACTAATGTACCAAACACAGGGATGAAGATTCACATAGAGCATGTATCAAGTACATAAAAGCATGCTGGTTATGACAAGTAGAGGATAGCTTAACATGTGAATGGGGTTCAGGATCCTAGTTACATGTTGAACAACAAAATAATAAGTAAAAGCAAATTAGAAACACAATGAATTTCAACAGTGATATAAACATGTTGATTTGAGAACTGAAATATGAATTAGAACATACCAGTGAGGTGAAGAAAACAGTAACACAAAGCAAGAGATAGGAGATGCACAGTAGTTAGACATGGCTTGCAGCCGGCCAACTTAGAGTAGTAGCAAGTAGCACATAAGAGAGAATAGAGAGAGTAGCAAGTTTTAGTTGTGAATGAGAGAGTTGAACATATTAGTTCGTGTCTGTGTGTGTTTTGAAAAACAGGAAGACTGTGCATATATAGCAGTTTAGAAGCTAGGTAAATAAGGCAATAATCAATTGTTCGATAATTATAAAACTAAAAAACAATTAAGAATAAAATTCAGTCCAAGTCTCCCATTAATTAAGGGAGTCACTTACCAACGGTAAAAGATAGAAAACCAGTTAAGGAAAGAAATCACAAGCCGGAATATAGGTAGTGTAACAATTAAGGAAAGAATTCAAACACTATTGGTATAGAACAAGCAATTAGGGATAGGTTTATAAGTTCTAATTAAGTAAATAACAACAAGAATCAATATATAATATAGCCAACCACATAATAAGGTAATAATTTAAGATGGTAATAAAAAAGGAACAAGTAGCCGGAAATCGGTAAGGAGTATTAACACAGTAAATCAAGGATTTGATAATCACAGAATAACACTGATTAAGGGAGATAGTATATGCTTTCACGAATAAAAAACCAAACAAGTTTTAAACAGGCAGAACCAAATCGGAAACCCTAATAAGACACTACTAGGGTATCACAAAAATACTCAAATTAATCGAGACATATTCATGAGATTCAGATACACAGACAATTCGAATGAACATACAGTAAAGACGAACTCAGAGTCCAAGACTAAGTATAAAATATTAGGGGTTTTCAACATAATCAGTTAGGCTAAGGGAGAACTTAATAAAAATTGTTTAAACATGACAAAAATCGTAGAATAACACTTAAAATCAGAGAAAATCATTTTGGAGAAAAGGTTTCAGAAACCCTAGTCATGAAGATGAAGAGTCACTTTAGAAAAATCGGAAAAACCTTTGGGGAAACAACAAAAAGCTCATAATATACACAGGTCTAAGACATATCTATAAGAAATCGGAAAATCTTAAGAGTTAGAGTTTCAGAGAACCCAGAGAAGAAAAGAAAACCTTAAAATGTTACCGGCTTTTGCCGGAAAAGACATAGATCTTACTCAAATGGCCGGAGGTGGCCGAAAAATGTCATGAAGGACCATGGGTAGGAGTTGAACCGCTCCAGGTTCACCTGAGGACCTCAGAGTGGTATCAAACCGGCGTGGGGTGAAGCAGAGGCTAGTGGAGGGTGAGAGGACAGAACTTCCGGCGAGGGAGGTGGCCGGAGAAGACAGACAGAGTCCATCGGAGAGGAGGAGACGAGAAGGTTCTAGAGAGAACCAGAGATAGAGAG